>OV839568.1:34369877-34434818 GCA_929447395.1 Epistrophe grossulariae | reverse complement strand
AATTAAATCAAATACAGTCGAATCCCTCTAAGCGAAATTTTCATGGAATATCCAAAAAAAATTTAACCAACTAAACAATTCAGTAATAGCGAAATACCTCAAAAATATTGGAAAGTATTTAAAATAATAAATCGTAGATCATAGAAAATTAGTTTATATGAAAAATTCGTGTTAGGGGAATCAATGTTTTTTTTTGGTTTAAAGGCATTAATTAAATTTAACAAGAAGGCTACAAAAATTTAATAGATAAATGAAATAAATTAAGTTAAGCTTCTTCATTATTTTTGTATTAAATTTAAAAATAAGGCAAAAAATATTAAATAAATAAATTAAATTAATTAAGTGAAGCTTCTTCCTCTATGGCTCATTAATTCATTATCTTATCAAGAAGCCATATGGGTGATTTTCTGCCAACGGTGATTTTTTAAATTAAAATTTTGCTTAAATTAAAAGTCATTGAAAATAATTTTTTTTTATTTTATTTGTCTTTAAACAGACATGGTATTAAGTGTAAGAGCATTTTAAGGAACAAAAAATTACGTAAAAAGTACCTACTAAATCTCGAAGGCATGATGCTGACACTGATTTTTATTTTTGAATTTTTGAACGTTTTTATTCATTTTGACAATATTTTTGGTGAGTTTCTTAATTCCCTCTTACGTTTTGACGTTTTCAACTTTGAAAGGCAATGTTTTATTCAAAATTGTATGTTTTTTAGTTTTTGAGGTTGGAGTCTTAATTTTTATGCTAGGTTATAACTCAACATTTATTGCACGGATTTTTTTTATATGTTTTTCCGAAGTATTGGTACCATTCTTAGTAAAAAAAAATAACAAGATTTGTAGCAAAATTGCCTGAAATCATTTAATTTACGTTCACTATAAATAAATATACCACGGTACTGACACCCATGGTACTGACATTTAGGCTTTAATATAACCTCATATCATAAAGCTTCTGAAAAAATAAAATCCGTTATAATTTTAATTTATATATTTGCAAAAGAAATACAATATTCTAAAAATCACCCCAAAAAATTTCATAACACGCTTGGATAACACGGTACTGACAGGTAATTTTGTGACACACGATTTTAGAATAAAAACACTTCACTCTTACAGCAAAATTACGTTAGTAAAATAAATTGACTTTTGTAAACAATAAATAAATAGTGCCTCTATCAAATGGTACCACACAAATTCCATCAAACTATAAACAAAATGGCGGTTCAGCTGGAAATCTTTCGAATTCAAAAATAAAATTAAATCCAGGGACACCATTCCATTATTTTTATTTAATTCGAGAGCAAATATTTGGACTTGATATTGTCAAAATTTAATCAAGCAACTATTGTACTCAAACTTCTCTGAGGACAACATTTTTATTCAATGATGTATTTTAATAGAAAATAGGAGATTTAATTGGGAAAACAAGGATGGGACATGCCACGGTACTGATATATTGCGTATAGATATACTTTTACATGTCAAGGGGAAAGTGTAGCAAATTTTTAAACAAATGTAATGTCAATTGTAGTACCTACAAACTTATTTCCATAATTCAAACCAGAAATTCATAAGAAAATTTTATATTAAGTTACAAATAAAGCCCTAGACACAAAGAATCGACTTCTAATGTAATACAAATTTGAGCAATTTCCAAATAAATTGGAACAAAATAAAACTTAAATTGTTGTATGGGAGTTAAAATAATACACGTTCTACAATTTGAATTTCTACTCAGAAAAATTAAATAGAAACGTTTTGTACCAAACTTTATCTTAAGATGAACGTTACAGACTGACGGAAGGAAACAAAGTTTTTGGACGTCTCCATTAATTCTGAATTAACTCAGGGGTCATAATAAATAATTATGAACCCATGTAAAGCATATGTGAACAATAATTTTTGGTGTTATTTTTAAGTGTATAATACCACACACGCTGGCATTTCTTTCAAAGACACTTTTTAAAAAATTAAATCAATTTTACTTTCACATGACATATATTGTATATTCTGAAATCATATATGTACATAAATCATCTATCTTCGTCCCCAACATGTCTGAGTGATATAGTTATTCCAAATTTTATCACAGCATGATATCAGTGCGATTGTCTTGCACTCAACAGTCTTATTGTATCCACCAAAATCAAACAAAAGGTAGCAATGGGAAAGGATTAGGCGCACACTACCTATAGAATTTTGTCCAAAAAAAAGGACTTTCTCCCTTTTACTATTTTATTCCCTTGACATTGATTTTGACAGTTGAATGCCATCCCCCGTATAAACCTATATACTCACATCATATACACATATGTGCGCAGCGCATGTTTGCTTTGTTTATTTGTTGTGACAGGTCGGAACAATAAATGTATACCTATTGACTATTGTCCTTGATTCTTATTTCTGTCTTTGAATAGAACAAAATTATTCCATTTTATTTCTCTATTTGCTTTTGAATAAGAAAAGAAGAATTTAATCTTGACAATGAGAATATAGTTCAAGTTGGAAACCTGTGTACCTACACTTTCTTTAAATTTTCCCAGGATGTGAATAAACACTCACACAAAAAAAAAAAAAAACACAAAACAAGTGGTAGCCAGTCAGGTATCCAAATATTATGTCTGCATCCTTTAGTGCGATATATAGGGCCCACCAAAACCGCGTCATTCCATATTCCACCACTCAACTCATGTGCTGTGCATAAATCAATCTTAAAATCGTGCTTGATTATACCCCATTAGGTTGGAAAGAGGCTATCATTAGCAGAGATAACATGGCAACGTTTGACCATCAGATGAGTGCCGACTTAACACCTTCGGGTAAAAGAATTTTTTTTATCTTAAGCTAATCTTAGAAGAAGAAGATTTTACTAATTTTAATATCACACCACCAACTAATCTGCGAAAATCCACGCCTGGCTGGATGAATGTGATGGACTTTTGCGACAGGCGGCAAATATGCGTTTATTAAAGGACCGCATATAAGATGCCATTTAAGGTTGTCTGTTTGAGTTTTAGTTTCGTGCAAAATAAAAAAGGAGGCGTTATTAATTAAAGCTATGAATTATTGATGGGGACGGGATCGAAGAATATAAATAACTAAGTAAACTATGGCACCAATTTTTTCGAAACTGATATACGTGATTTGCATAATAATTTAATTGAATTTAAATGAAAAATTCATTTTTCAATAAATGGTTTAAGGTTTAACCCGCAAAGGAAAAAAGAGAGAAAGCTTGCTCCGCTATTAAATGTCCTATTGCAGACGCTTTTTAATTATAAACTTTGCTGTAAGCTCTTTGTAATTTGTCATTCAAAAATTAATGCATATACGATGCAAATGGAAGTGCTGAGTAAATAACAACGCCTTTGATCATTTTTTATTTAAAACGAAAAAAAATTATAAAGGCTTCCTTATATGTTTAAATGATTTATACTGGTATATGCCTTTTGTATTGTCGGTACGTTGGACATCTTTGAAAAACAAAAATAATTGCTGAGGTGATTAATTTGATATTAGTTTTTATGTGACGTCTTGATAAACTGTTACATTATGTTAATTATACCTTCGCTATTTCTTGGTGTTTAAATTAATTAATCGACATAAGTAAGTGATTGAAATGTATTACTTATACGATAGAGTAACTTAAAACATGTGTTAGTGACATTTTTTAAGTCAGTGGGTCAAAAAAATTTAATGAATTGAAAATTTAATTGAGGTCACATATTTAAAAAATTGCTACAAAAATAATAATGTCCCCGACTTTTATTGCGGTTTTCAATACCTTCGCGTAATACAAAACACTTTCTGTTTCAGGGGTTCAAAACCTTCAGATTGACATAAATTTCAGAAGGTTCCAAATAATTAAAACAAAAAAACAATACTAACATATTATGTACGTGATTTACATCGCGACTGTCTTTACTTTAACACCACTTCAACGCCTGTCCATTACATTTTAATTTTAATGAATTCAAAACCTTTCAATAATTATAAGATATATTTCAAATGGTTTTCTCCAAAAGTCCACATTATAGAAAATTAAATTTAAATTATCCTAAACGTTTGTAATACTTACCCAATCAACAATTTGTAATTTCAGTTACAAATATACCGCAGTAATAATATTACTTTTAATAACTTCGGTCATAAACTGGTTAGATGTTCGTTATTTTGTAACTGGCAGTTATTTTCCGATAAAAACAAACCGAAAATTAAACCTTAGTTTATATCTGGTAAAATTATGTCCTTATAAAATGGCTTTTTTTGAACTTGAGTTAAAATTTGGCTTTTAAATTTCTTTTTTAAAACCTGTGTTTAAATATGGATTTATTTTTACCAATTAGTAACTTTTTTAATTTTGTTTAATTGAAAAATTACGTATTTCAAACCTAAAGATCAAAACAAGCTTTAAAACAATTAACTTTTTTGGTAACAAACAAACCACATCTGAAATTGGTTACTAAATATCTTCATTTGTAAGTTGAAAATGAACTAATAATTTTATAATCATAAAATTAGTTTCAGAAAAGCTTATTTTTTTGGTTACAAAATTACCAAACTTATTTTAAATGCAAAATCGGGTTTGAAATAACTAATTATATTGGTTAAGAAATTACTTAATTTATTTTCAATTTGAAATCGGGTTTAAAATAGCTTATTTTATTGGTAACAATGTAACGAATTATTTCCAATGTAAAATCGGTTTTGAAATAACTAATTATATTGGTTAAAAAACTACTTAATTTAATTCCAATCAAAAATCGGGACTGGTACCAAGAAAAGATTTGATAAATACGTAAACATATCTTCAGTAGTGGTGGAGGGCAATTCGAGAGCGATTCCCGTCTTTCTCCGACGCGGAGGCACATACATTTTTCAAAACTTACATAAAGCAGGCCCGCTTTAGGCTGAGTAAAACTTTGTAAGTATATTTATTGATACTAAGTATTAATATATACTATATGTTTTGCTAGGTTTTTCTATTTAATATATTAAAATAAACTATAAAAGTATATATACTATTATAAAGGGTGGTTAAATTTTAAGGGCCGATGTTGAATGTGAATGTGCTCGATTGTGTATCTTTCCATGGTTCAAATTGAGTTAGTCTGAAATTGAGAAATGTCAAATGAAATGCAGAAAAAAAACTTGACGTTAAGGTGTGGTTAACATTCAACATCGGCCCTTATTTTGATTATATCTAGGTATTCATATTTTACTTGTACGTATGTGTAAATTTCCTTGAAATTAATTAGGGTTTTAAAAACAAATTTTTTCCTTGTTTTCAGGAACGAGAGCGTAGCAGAGACATCAGCAGCTTCAAGCAGTGTATCATAAGTATTTTTTTTAACTTATAATAAGAAATAGCATTTTCTTAGCTTATTTTAAGTTTATTTTAAGCTAACATATAACTAGTTGTATTTATGTATTAAACGCTATATTCCAAGTTTCAATAAAATCGAAAAAAAGTAATTTTTTAACTAGATTTTCCTATTTATAAGAATTATTTACTTTCCGCTGGAAAAGAGTTAATAATTAACTGCTTTTGGGAGGTTATACTGGTTTTTTTGCAAACCCATTCTTAACGGACGTTAATAGGGGCCCAAGTAACATTTTTAGTTGTTTAATAGCTTTAACAGCACACCCAGAGCTAATCTTAAAGCTCGTTTATTTTAGAAGTAGCTCTAGATACACCTTTAGAGCTAACGTCGCGCTCACTTGCAGCTAATTCATTGAGTTTGAGAGCTCTTTTTTGCTCGTTAGAAGCTTGTTCTTAGCGGCGACTGACTCTGCAGGTATTTGGTATATATCTTTAAAGAACTACTTTGGCAGAATTTTGTTTGTATTGGTTTGAGTAATATGTAGGTACATATTATGATAAAAAATATAAACACAGGCACGCTTTAATACTACAATAGAATAAATATGTATCCTTTGAAATTATATATGTATAATGAATAATTTTGTGAGATATGCAAACTATAATTTCCTAAGAAAATAAATAATAACAGAAATTAATATTTTTCGGTTAAATGTTAGCGAATTTTATGTGCGAATTAAATTTTTTCACAAACGTATTGCCGGTACTTTGCTTAATTAAAACGCGCCTTCGAAATTCTGGATATTTAGTTGTCAAATAAAAAAAAATAATAACAAGAAAAAAAAAAAAACTCTAAGAAATACATTTTCGAAAGCCGAAATAATTTCATTTAAAAAAAAATGCAATTTCGTGTGTTTTTAAGTGAGAGCGGATATATATATTTCTTTTTTTAATTGCAAAAAAAAACAAATATTGCATTAATTTTTTTCCTCGCCGCCATATTGTCAAATCGCTATATTTTTTATTGTTCTAGAGCTGCAATATTAAGTACTGTTGATATCGAGCTCACATCACATCACATACCTATACAGTGTGTGAGTGAAGCATTAAATTGTAAAAAAAAAAAACAAAAAGAACCCGATCTGTCACTTTGCCGAACTATAGGAATGTGTTTCGAGATTTTTAAACATTAAATTAGTGAAAATACTAAATAAAAAAGTTAAATAAAAGTTAAAACAGTGAATATTTTCAGTAATTTATTAAAAAATCTATAAAACAACATACAGTGCTGCGTTAAATCGTGTAAAAAACACCTATAATATGGAGTTTTCAATTTTTTCTTTTCACGGTCTGATTGTGTCTCATATTCCATATAAAGTAATATGAAGTGATGTTTTTTAGGCAAATACATGGTCTTAGAATACATTTCAATTGATATTTCTTAACATTTTGCTATAAAAAAGCAAATTGTTTGAAATTAAAATACACTTCAATCACGGGAATTATAGCTGAACCCAATCTATCGAAATTGAAATTCTCGTCCAGGGTCGCATTAGTTTTTGTTTGTGATGGCAAGGCGCTCAAATTCATTGAGCGCCCGTGGTGCAGAGTAATTTTACTTACTTTATGTGGAATATGAGACACAGCTTACCTATGAAATGAACAAAAACTACACTGTTAATTATAAGTGTTTTTAGAAGATTTAACGCAGCAGCTCATGTAGTTTTATATTTTTTTTCAATGAAGTATTGCATTGTATTCACTTTATTTACTTTTATTTCACTTGTTTAGTTAATTAACTTGCTTTTTTTACTATTTTAACGATTTAAAATCTCAAAACACTTTTTTCAAAAAAACACATAAAAATTTCTTTGGGCGCTTTATCAATTAACTGTTTGACTGCACGCCTTCCCTGTGTGAATGTATTTATGTTTGTCTAATTCACACTTTTTTCTTCCTATTTCTTCTTTTAAGTATACAGCTTTATATCCACTCTGTTAAAGAAGTTTTTTAAAACTTTAAAATGCGCATGCGCTTCACGAAGTACGCTACAGTCGCTTTTTGTTTAGCTCCATAAATGCTATTTTTTTTGACATTTTAGAAGATCATGCGTTATTATTTTGGACATGTGTTGTTAGGAGCTCTACAATGTCTTTAAATTTTTTGATATTGAGAGTTTGCTCGTTAGAAGATGTATGAAGATTTAATGGAGCATATTTTTAAATCTTAAAGTGTCATAAAATTAATAGAGCTTAAAGTGTTTTTAAATTTCAATTATAGAACATAATTTTTAAATCAAATGTAGAGAGCTGTGAAATAATCATTTACAAAGCTATAGTTTTGCATTTTATCACCTTCGAGCTTCAGAAGAACAATTTTACTTCTAATAGCTCCATCGATGTTACTTGGGGGATTTTTAGAAACCATATTAAAATGGTTTCAAAAAGCCTAAAAAGTAGGTTTCCTGGTAACCAAATTTAAACGTTTAATAAAAAACGTCACAATAACGCTTTCCAAAAACCTATAAAAAGCGTTAAATACAAACCACATCAAAACCAGTCAGTTTTAACTCAAATAATAGTTTTAAACTGACTAGTATGAAACTAGTTTTTTATAACCACGAGAGAGCTCAAGTTACAAAGTAACTGACCATTTCGGGTTACGGAGATGCTTCTAGAACGTTTTTCAAGCGTCTTTCGAGCCAATTTGTAACTTTTTCGGTAAATAACCTCGGGTTATAATTCGGTATATCAACGGTTTTTAAACCAAAAATTGTTTCTTGGGTACCCATATATTATTTTATAATCAAAAAGCCGAAGGCGTTGAGATGTGTTGCATGTGCAAGATTTGTTTCATTCACTAATTCTATTTTCAGAAAAGTTTTTACTTTTGACCTACTTTTCACCGGTAACGTTGACCCTATACAATCTGGCAGACGAACGAATTCATTATCACCCAGCACTCCTTGTAACATTAATAACTTTTGGTTTCCTTTGACACCAACAATCTGCTGCAACTCTACGTATTTAAATAAAACCTTTTAAGCGAAAAAAGTCAAACACCATTTTTTTGTTGGTCATTTTTTGTTTTGACACAATTTTACCCTATAAATATTAATTTTTGAAAAATATCTTATAGCCCTTAAGCCATCCTCTAAGTATAAACCTTTGACGTTAAAAGAATTTTTAAGTTCGATAACAATTTTGTATTTCTACCCCATTTCACCCTATAAAAAGCAACATATACATATCTCTAAATATAATTCCAAAAAAATTGTAAGTGATATAAATAAATTAACTTAGCAATATCAATATCATATACGATATGAGTAGGTAAGGCTATGATTAAATAAAATAAAAATAAAAATAAAATACAGTAAAACCCGCTTTAGAGAAACCCGCTTAAGAGAAAAACTCATTTATCTGAAACATGTTTTCATCCCCGAGTAATTGTCGACCAATTATACCCTTTAAGTACTCCGTTTAAGTAAAACTCGCTTAAGTGAAAAACCCGGATACCTGAAACATATTTTCAGTTAAATTTAATATTTTTCATTAAAAAAAGCTCTCTTAAGTGAAAAAAAAATTAATAAAACAGAACAAAAAATTTGCTGAACGCTTTTACTACTTTTTTTTTTCTTACCTCCACCAAATTTTCTTCACGAAAATGACATTTGAATTTCTGATATGTCAGAACCTTTTTTTGGAATTTTTAAATCCGCTTAAGTGCAATTTTTTTTTCACTTATCCGGACTCCTGGGAAAAACCCGCTTAGATGAAAGAAGGACTCTGACATTTTGCAGTTTCTCTAAACGGGTTTTACTATAAACTATGTAGTTTTGATTTAGCTTTTCAATTTTTAGAAGAAACAATTTAAAGAAGAAACCAAAAACCAAAATCTCAAACAGATAAAAACCCCAAAATAATGCGTTCCTCATGGGGAAAGGAGCCTTATGTACAATATCCCGAATAAATATTTTCTTTTGCTTAATATCTCCAAATCTCCAATAATCCCCAACATTTTAAATAAAATATGTTGGTATGGTAAGTTTCGCAAGAATTTTCTGGCAAACTAATGTTTCGCGGGGGTTCATTTCGCCGTTTTTCGTTCCGCATTTTTTTGTTTAGCATTTTGTTGTTTCACATTTTACGTTTTGCAAATCACGTTTCATTTTTCGAATGATTTGGCAAATTATCCTTTCGCATTTTTCATTTCGGAATTTTCATTAAGTTTTTAATTCGATTGGATTTTTAAATCTCTGCAATTTTTTATTTGGCATTTTGTTTTTTTGCTTTTTTTATTTGGCAATTTATTATCTCACATTTTTTATTTGGCATTCAATTGTTTTGCAATTTTCCATTAAATTACAAATCTTAAAATTTCGTTCGAAATAATAAAACAGTTGAATGCCGAATAAATAAAGCGAAACTACAAAGTGCAAATACAAATTGATTTAACCTACAAATATAATTAAACGTCATTTTAGATAATATTGTGTTTTTTTTTTACAGTGAACCTTTAAAAACTTGAAAAATGCAAATTTTTGACAAGTTAGAATAATTCTTAACGATGCTCATTTTAGCTTATAAGTAAATTTAAAAAAAAAAGTTATTTTCAGTGAAGTTGGTCAAAAATTTTAAATGTTTGTCAATATAATGTCCAAATTTACCAAATTTGAAAAAAAAAATCAATTTTTTGGGGCCCCCCATTTTTAAAAATCGTTTTTTTTTTCAATAGGTGCGGATGGTCAAGATAATTCAATAAGTTAGGTGGACAAAAAAATGGTAATCTCTTAAAAAAAATTTAAAATGGTCATTTGAAACGTCATCTTGTAAAAAAATTTAAAAAAAAATTGGATAGTTTTTAGGGTCATGCTCATTGTTCACACAGCTTCTTTTTATTGTCAAAATCTAGAGCTCATTATTTTTACGAATGTATAATTTGGGCTGCTATAAGAATTATGGGTTTACAAAGTTTAAACTTCTTTTTGGAATATATAAAAAATATGCTGCCCAACCCACTTCCACAGTTACTGTTTGAACACAATTGCTAGCAACTAGAACTGTAGCTCAAGCTGGGGCATCTGTAAAAAAGTTTCGTTCGTGCTATTTTTTTACATGCTCTTAATGCAACTGGCCAGCCTTTATATATGTCGTTGGCTAAA
Source organism: Epistrophe grossulariae (assembly GCA_929447395.1). Taxonomy (NCBI): domain Eukaryota; kingdom Metazoa; phylum Arthropoda; class Insecta; order Diptera; family Syrphidae; genus Epistrophe; species Epistrophe grossulariae. The sequence goes on along the minus strand of OV839568.1, from coordinate 34,424,326 downwards.
TACGTAAAACTGCTAAGTCCACTTTCCCAAATTTTACAGGAGAGAAAAAAAATGCATACGGCTGCATACAAAAACTGATATTCCCTTCAGGATTCTGCAACAACTACGATACATTAGACAAAATGAAATGAAAGCAATTTACGAAGAATGTGTTTCTTAAAAAAATGGCATCAAGTTCTGAACTTCGATCAAAAGTGGACTTATATAGCTGCTTTACGTATATTTAGCCGAAGATATATTTTAAAGAAAGAAAAACCGCTTATACTATCCACTTCTTATTTCCGATAGCTATTTTTTCTTTGAATTTATAATTTTTTGTTTTGGTTTTATAAGATATCATTAATTCCTCAATCCAAGGTTATAAGTTCTTTCAAAATATTTAGTGTTGTTTCGATAAAATGTTCGAAGCTTCGATTGACTTCAAATATTTTGTTTCACACGAAAACAATATTTGCCACTTTTTCCTCGATTCAAACATATTTTAATCATAATTCATAAGAAGGTATCATTTCTGTAAAAAAAAGTGTGCGTACTTATGTACACGCGCTAGAAGTAAAACTTCTTTCACGACAACAGGGCAAGTATTTTTCAAGTCCTACCACTCAGAGCACCCGATTTGAAACTCAGAACCGTTGCAAAATCGTGACGCTGAATATTGTAATTCGTGACGGGAATTTGTATGTCGGTTTGACATGTCACTGACAGCTCCATAGAAAAATTTTTTACCCCCATGCCGCAAAAGAAGTTTTACTTCAAAAAACAACAAAAATCCTTGAAAAATCAAAACCAAAAAAATAAAGGTATACCTATACCTAATCCAAATTGTGCAAAATTTATTTTAAGAAAAAATATTATTATTCCTTAAATTTGAAACAAACAAAAATCTCTGAAATAGTTTCAACAATTTTTAAACTTGAATTCAATAAAGTAGGTATGGTTTCTACTTTTCTATTGATATGCGAATATTCTGGCACAAGTTGAACCATCAAAATAAACTTTGTTGCAAAAATCCTTGAGCGCCTTTAAAGTATCCATGTTTAACATACCTATTAAATTTTTTATCGAGTAAACATCAGAAAACAAAGACGAAACTAAAAACAAAAAACAAAAAACATAACAAATGATCTTCCCTTCCTTCGAAAAGTAAAAGCAGTAATTAATTTTGTTCATATATTTTTTTTTTTTTATTTTCATTAAAAAATATTTTCTTAAAAAGTAGTTAACGTTAATTTATACAAAGTCTTCCTTAAATTATTCATTGTCTTCCATTTAAAAAAAAAAAACTTACAAAATACTTTTTTTTATTATTTAGCTTAACATAAACACTTAATTTTAAAGTTTTTTTTTTAAATCAAATAAAATATTTTTGTTTTTTTTCTTTTTAATTATTTACAAAAAAAAAAAACTATAATTATTTCTACTAGTTTGACTAGAACGGCGGCGGCTGTGGTGGTGGGAAAAAATACATCACTTCCGCCTTCGGTGGAATAAAAGGTACAATTTTTCGAGAAACAAACAAATAAAACACTGGTGTAAACAAAAAAGTCCCTTATGGGCGTTTTCTATTGATCCTGCCACAGTGAGATGTAGTCTAGGATTTCCTCATCGTCGGGAGTATCACCTTGCACACCATAATTGTCGTAGGGCTCGAATTTCAACTGTAAATGTTCCGATGCGGAATTGTGAGTAGCAGTAAGGTGAGGAGCTGTATTTTCATAGTTTGCCGATTCGAAGGACATGCTCGAGTGGAAGGACAATGTTGGTGAATCAGCCGATTGTTGGATGTATTGTGTGGCAGCTGTTGGTGAGTGGAAATGCTCCGGACTGGATGCATCGTAATAGAGTGTGGGTGGTGGCGAACCAGACGTTGAACTTTGACCAAGCTGAGAACTATTACTGGATATGTCGCTGGAGTTCATGTCCTCGAGAAGTTCATGCAAACGGCGAATATATTCGACAGCTATCTTAAGAGTGTCGACTTTGCTGATTTTTTTACTGGGACCACGACCACCTTTGGAGATATCGGCAATTATCGCCTGCGGAATGTGCTGACGGAGTTTGGCAAAACTAGTATTCACCTGCTTGACACGATTGCGTTCGCGAGCATTGCGTCTGGCTACCGAAAGTGTCTGCTCGCCGTATGGAATATTCGCGTAGGTGTATTTCTTCTTGTACTGCTGATCGTTTATCGATGAAAGTGTATTCATGCCGTTCATGCCAAGGACCGTTGTCGAATTTAAAGATCGTTTTCCGGCTGACAGCGGCGTCGGGGCGGGGGCGATTGGTTGATATTTTAGTTTGTTTTCAATATGATGGACATTATATGCGGTTGCCATTTTAAAATGACTATATGATTGATTTTCACTTCTTTTTTTTTTTTTGGGAAAGATTTTCTTATAACCTTGATTTATTATTGAGAGTCGAACTTAACACTGCGACACCTTGCACTTGAATGAGTCCCTTCGTCCTAAACCTTTGCGTTTTGTACCTTTCCACCTGGTGGTTTGGTATGAATTCTCTTTGCTCTCTTCGATAAAATTATACCTGGCTGTTCTTACCGAGTTGGCGGTGTCTGAGTCTATCTACCAACCACCTTTAGTCTACAGGTAAAAATCAAAGAGGTTTTTTTTTTTTTATTAATTCAGGGGAAGTTCGTACAACCACGGAGATGATGTAGTAGGTATACGGATCAACAACCCCCACCACATTGGCATTGAAGAAGGAGAAGTTCCTGTTTGCAGCTGTAAACGTCAGCCTTCTGATAAGAATATGCGTATATTTTTGTATTTCCCCTTCGACTGTCTGCGAGATCGGCAGAAGATAACCACGAAGAAGTCTGCATTCTGCAAACAAGAAGAATGGTGCCGTTTGCCGATGCCGTGCGTCGTCGATCGTCGTCGACGACTGGACGGACGTGTGCGGAAGACTTAACTCGATCTACCGACTACCATACGAAACGCGTGCCGTGTCTGCATAGGTTTTGGCTTCAACGGCAATAGCTCGGCTCGGTGTAGTGCAGAGGGGTTTATTTTAATACAGATGCAGATGTTCAGGTTGATATAACATAACTACACTTTGATGTGTATTTTTCTATCCCCCATGAATATCGTTCTGTTGGATATTTAGTTGAGTTTTTTTTTTGTTTTTGTTTAATTTTATTGCATGAGATATTTTCACTTATATTCCACGGAATTCAAGATTAAAACAGGATTTCGCGTAGTAAGGGGGAATTTTTAATTATGAATGTTCAATGGGGTATCATTTTATTTTATTAGCGGTCTTCTGACCAAGTTCAGATATACCTTTACAAAATATAAGATTGCTGAAAGGGTTCTATTTTAGACACGAGTAACCTCAATAAGCTATCGTATAGAGTAGAGATCATTAATTAGGTAGTTAGCATTGCTTTGCTGTTGCTCTGATAATTATGTTTCTGTTATATCTGGATGCAAGGCGTACGCCGTACGGGCACCCGCATAATTTGTAGGTATGTTTTGATTGATATTTTTGGAAAATAGTTTTTATTGGTATTATCTACCTACTTATTTTTATTAACAATTTATTCAGCATTAGGACTCAATATAAAATTTAATAATTTCACAAAATATGTCTACGACGACTCTTAAGCATTTAATCCTTTCAGGACGCGATGTTACAAAACAAAAATTAGATAGGTACCTACTACTTAGGTATATGGATATATTCAATATGTGTACCGAAAGGATCAACTTATTATGTAGGTACCTACCTATTAGGTACTAAGGTCACGAAGTTCTAAACTATTTTTTCCTTCGGGATTTTGACAATTGAGGACTTGAAATTTTTGGGCATTATAACTTTTGATATTTCTACTTATCGGGATTAAGATTTTTCCGAATATTAATTTTGAAAATTTTAAACGACACAAAAATCTAGATTATATTTTAAATAAACGATTGATCATGACCCAATTTGTGTCACAGATTTTAGAAATTCATATCGGCATAAATAATCCTTTTGTATGATTTGTTTTTTTTAGGGAAAAACAAGACTTTAAACTGATCATATTAAGATGTTGCCTTTGATACAATAGGTATACGATACGAATTCAAAGCTTCGAGCCTTAAAAACATGAATTGAATGCCAAAAACAAGAGATTTGACACTTCTATAAGGCCAATTTAAATGCCAATGAACGGTTTTCTCTTTCTATAATGGTGAACTCTGTTCATTAGAAAAATTTGGTTGGATCAGCAGCTTTCTTTGTCGAGACCTAAAAATGTTCACTTCTAGGTAAACACAAAGTTTAATCTGTCGGTAAACATTTAAAATTCAAATTCAAATTCGAAGTGAATAAATTTGAAAATGAAAATTGTGGCTCAGTGATTCTACACAAAAAATCTATATAAGTCTATCACTTTTATCGTAGAAGCAATAGATTTGGGGAAAGCTTGCGCAAACATTAAAATTCTAGTTTTTTTATTTTATAGGTCCAATTTATCAACATGTCAAAAACTATCTTTTTTTTTTTTGCTAAGGTGAAAATTGGATCTAAAGGTGCGTGTCCATTTAAGAGTTCTTTCACTAGTAAACATCTCGAGAGTTACTCTCGGGTGCCTGTCCATTTGAGAGTTAATTTTTTGGGATTTTACTATCGCGAGTTCAATTATTTTTGTTTTGAGAGATGATTTTTCCTCAAAAAAAAACTACTTTCGTATAAAATTTCAATTTCAGGCTACATAATTAAACATAGATAACTCTTTAATCCTGAAAAGAACAAATTATATTGAACTTTTTTTTAAAGCCTAGTATACAGTTCCTCTTCGAAAAAAAAAATACATGTACTTCTTATGGGAGTGATTCTATCGCAAAAAAAAATTTTTGACGTTAAAAATTTTACTATCGAAATGTGAACCACACCTGTTGAAAACAATTTATTTTCACCACGGAAACTTTTTCGCGCAAATCAATGTTGGTGACATTGTTTTGTGGAAAAAAAGAGGACAACGAATACAAATTTTTTATTTCAACTCAGATTTTTTTTTCTTCCGAAAAAAAAAAAATTCTTACCACTCATGTTTTTTTTTTTTGTTCAAAAGAACTGTATACTCGGCTTAAATTAGAAAAAAAAAAATCAAAAAAGGATCAATTTAACAATTTTGAAGTCTTTCATAAAATGTTCCGAGCTCAAAAATAGTCGACAAAAAAAAATAAATACATATTATGATTAAGATCAATCAACTGATTCTGCCATTGCCACCGGAAATAAGTGTCTGGCTTTTGAAAGTTTTGAAATTCCAATTCCTCAATAGGTAGGTATATTTATGTAGGTACTTCTTTTATTTCTTAATTGAACGATGGTAACAATCTAAGAAATTTCCCAATCAACATTCCAATCAAGAGTATATTTTCCAAACTATATACGATGTTCTTTGATCGAGTTAATTAGATAAATGACTTGGCATTGTTTGCAAGAAGCTATACAATACATAAACTAATACATTCGTGCTATGGCATACATTTAAGATTCTTGAACATCTTACACTTCTAATGCGTTGCTGCACCTTTAGCTTGCACCATTCATTCGCCAGTCAGTCAAAAAATGCACAGCATACATACATAGAATAAAACTCTGTCACTGTGCGTGCAACTGTTTGAAAATCAAAAGAATATATGGAATGGTGGCGCTAATGAATGACTTTGAACGTGACATGAATTTTGATTGATTTTGTTTGATTTAGGTTTAAACATCAGCTACTGAAATAAACGTCACATCGTGGTCGCTTGAAAAATGAACCCTTACGGCTTGCTGTTCATTTTTATTCACTTCCAGCCAAATTAATAAAAAACGGTTATTCCACCTTTATTCCACGACTTATCTAAACCAGGGAATAAGAGTTAAGCTATGGGTTAAAAATTTCCATGAATAAAACCAAAATGTTCGTGGAATAGTAAGTTGACGTCTACCAGAAATCCCTTAAGAAAATCTACTACAATAAATAAGATGCCTGTTTGGTAACTTGAAATTTTCCCCAAGTTGGGTATTTTTCGTATGGGTTCTGACAGAAAATTGTGATAATTTGTAAAAAAAAAAAAAGCTCAAGTTACCAAACAAACCTAAGAATTCTCTTGTTAATATATTTCTGTCAAAATTGTTATCATTTTTCAATTGATTGTGTTGCGTCTGTTGTCGGTTTTGTTTTGAAATATTAAAATGGAAAATATAAACAAAAACCGACAGGTCCACCTCTTGGGTCCCCATTTAAGTCATCTTCAACAATTGCAATGAGTTTCTTCATATCTTCTTTGCAAAATCTATACTTCTTCCTAAAATTCTCCTCACTTAGCACTTCCATTGGATCATAACTATTTTTATATATTTTTCTTTTTCTGGTGGTTGATGGCTGGTTGTCCAATAATTGAATATGGGTTAAAGATTCGTTAAATCTAGCAGACATTATTATTTTTATTCAAAATTAAATTAGCAATCTTCACTTATGTATTTTTTTTTTTATTTCAGAATAAATTTGACACATCTGGTTCTTATTCCTTCGCTAAACCACCTTCTTCGGTGGTTTAACTTAGTCCACGTCACTTTTTAGAAATTTTCTTTTATTCATAATATTTTGCACTTAGTCCAATAAGACCTTACCTTTCGCTATTCCATGTTTATTAATTTGGCTGTTCATGTTTAAAAGAACTTTAATTTCGTATTTATAGGCTAAAAATTTCCCGGTGGATATATAAGTCCATTACTCCATAATAGACTTTTGACTTATTTGGGTGGTTCAAAAATTTATTGATTTACGAAAACGGTACATGAGGACCCAAAAAGGGAGTTAAAATTCTTTGAACCCTCGAAGTACCTACTTTGGTGGGTCATAACTCATAAGTCCACAAATTAATTGCGTGATGGGCCAAAATTTCACAAGTGGATAAATATTCCCTAATTTTATAGAATAAGGAAGATCGGTCATAAGTCCAAAACTTTTTTCGACATTTTTTTAAAACTACACACAGTAAAATAAATTTAAACCGACAGCGTTTTTCGGCGGGTTAAAAAAAACGTGTCAAATATAAATTATAGTCAAGGGTCAAAATTACTTAGTTCACTATGTCAATTCTAACGAAGTTGACTCAATTAAAATAAATTGTTTAAAATAAAAACCTTAACATGGGGAAACTTGCTTAGAATTCGCAATTTTTAAGATCGTTTATATATTAAACGAGTAGCTTGCTTAAATCAAGTAATTATATATAGTTAATTTTACACAACTCTGAGAAGATTGGTTGCTATGTACTGAGCGATTTAATCACCCTTATTGCGTTAGGCGTTTTATTAAAACGCCAGTAAAATGAAAAGGTTTTAGAAGCGGCAGTTTGAGTTTTTGTAAAACGACTATTGTTTTAATGGTTAGAGGGGTGAAGAAAGAAGAGAACGGTAAAGGTTTAGTTTTACTTAAACGCCGATTAACGCTTTTGGAGCCGTGTCATTATAATTGCGTTTTACTAACGCCTAACGCAATAAGGGTGAATATGTTTAATTAATTCACTTAATTGATTATTGAAACCAAACCAAACTAATCCAGAAGTACACTTAAGCCCATAGATTTAAAAAAAATTTTTTTAATCGAGTTCACTCAATTAATTTTACCTGGTGAGTTTGAGGTTGTATATCAACCGTGTTTGTTATTTAACTTAAACGAGTTTTACGTTGTTTTTAACCTATTATTTTTCTGCGTGTACATAGGTACTTTTAAAAAGTTATTTTGAAAATTCTCTATAATTCCCCCCCCCCCACTTTCACGTCTATCTAATATCTAAATTTATATATAAAAATTAAATGTTTTGTCGGTTGATTTCTACAAATTTTGAGATGTTGTTCTAATGAGTGGAATTGGAGTCAAAGGTTTAGAAAATGGTTTTAGGAAAATCCACCCACTGCCACGCCCATTTTTAAAATTTTTAGAATTACCACTTTATCCTTAGAAAAAATTGTTACAAACTTAATTTAAACTCAAGACATGACATACCGCACCTCAGCTCCGGTGCAATATCGACGTATAAGTGCAATTTTTTTCAAAAGCTTTTTTTTTTGTGTGAGGAGGAAAAAATAAATACACAATACAGTAAAACCCGCTTAAGAGAAAAACCCGCTTATCTGAAACACTTTTTTCATCCCCGAGTATTTGTCGACAAATTACCTTTATAACACTCCGCTTAAGTGAAACCCGCTTAAGTGAAAAACCCGGATACCTGAAACATATTTTCAGTTAAATTTAATATTTTCCATTAAAAAAACTCTCTTAAGTAAAAAAAAAAATTTAATACAACAGAACAAAAAATTTGCTGAACGTTTTTTTTTATTTTTCACCTCCACCAAATTTTCATCACGAAAATGACATTTGAATTTCTGATGTCAGAACCCTTTTTGGAATTTTTTAATCCGCTTAGGTGCAATTTTTTTCACTTATCCGGACTCCGCTTAAGTAAAATTATTTTTCACTTAAGCGGGGTTCGTTTAAGTGAAAAACCCGCTTAAGTGAAAGAAAGTCTGTGACATTTTGCAGTTTCTCTTAAGCGGGTTTTACTGTAATACAATTAAATCTAACTCACAGAAAAGTAAGCGATATTTAGGAATCTCAAATTTAGTTCTGTACTCTGTAGGCCTTTTTGAAGTCGGTCGTCGATATTGCACGGGAGGTACGATATATAAATTTTCACGCCCACTGCAACGCCCATACATGCGTAGAAAAAAAAATTCCTTATAAGACTTACTATACATTGAACTACCAACCACAATTTACCTAATTCTTAAACAACTTCTAAAGAAATATTTCCTTTGAAATCAAAATTTTCCATCCCCAAAATTCTTTACAGTTTTGTGTCGTTTATTGGAAAGTTTAGCAAGTTTAACCAAGCGGATGATATTATCTGAGCCTGATATAATTTCCTGATTTGCAGCATTTGCTAGAACGAACATACTTCTTCTCTTAAAGCTGATGCACACAGCCTTTCAAATTGCACCACTTCTCATAACACTGATCCATGGTGATTAAGTTGGAAATAAAGTTCTTGGTTTTTTTTTTGTTTTTGTTGCAAGTGCAATGCAAGGATGCTGTTTTTGTGTTTACATTGCTGTCTTACGACAACAACAACTTTTGTTTCTGATACGAGCTGTGTCATCTTTAGGGCACCAGCATATATAACATCTTGATCCGCGGCACATATTAGCTGCGCGCGCCACTTGCGACTTGATTCGGAGTCGGAGTGTGTGTGGATAAAACGAAAGCATTACGGATGAGCACCTTTCATCTGGGCCGACAGCAAAAGACATCGTATCCAAGAGCAAACCTCTCATGGCAATGGGCAACCCGCAACAGTTCGAGACGAGGGACGTTCGGTCTGCCAATTTCTTGTTTGTCGTTGTTGTCATATCGTTTTTGTCCGCCCTTCCGTCTTCGCCATTCGAATTCGTTATGGAATGTTAATGTTTTTATACGCTAACTCCTCGACATTTAATTCGATTTGCAGTGAAACCTGAGTGCTGGGACATTTGTGAGCCAAGCCATCATATATGAGCACTGAGCAGGCACCACCAAACCACATTACACACCAGAGGGAGCATTGTATTTGTATGATGATCCCTGGAAGCTCGCAACATTTTCTGCGAATTAATGTCCAAATATTGCTATAGTTTCATATATCGGCACCGCCAGTGAGTGTTATTTATACGTGATACCTTTCGCATATGATCGGCTGATGCGAGATGACTTTATTTTCTTGAATTGGCGGCGTGGCGCGGTGGTAGTGGGGATTCTGGGACAGGTATATATATAGGGAAGAAGTGCATAATTGCAATTTGGTACTTAGTGACAGTAAAACGAATCCGTGGGACCCTGGCAATAATAATGACATTGTTGCATTTTTATGAGTCTCCCGGGGAAAGTGAATTAAATACTTAAATTTTGTTGTTGTTGTTTTTTTTTGTTATTTTGGTGTGAATATTTATTTGAGGGCAATGTAAATTATATCTGCCTAATTAGGGGAAGCGCTTTAAGTGTGGGGTTTCTGTTTCTCCCTATATATATGGCTAGGGACAGCACCTATACAATATACATACATTCATGGCTGTATATACTGCACAGTTATAGACTTGTTATATACATTTTGAATCGGTTTTTGGCGCCTTGGTAATTTATGAGCTCTTTTTCGCAGCTTGATGTGCCGAAAATTACATACAAATGGAGTATCTATAGGAATATGGGCGAATCTGAGACGAAGAAAAAAAGGTGTGAATTGCTTCACAAGAAAACAAGGAACGTTTCGCACCTTTCTGTGATGATGATGATGATGGTGTTGGCATCACATATACTGGTTAGAGGGGTGATTAATGGTGTTTTAACAGGCTCTTCGATATTTTAATTGGACTTGTACAAGTATAACGGCAAAAAAGGGGTGTTTGCAGAATTTTGTTTTTATTTTTTTTTTTTTTTTTTTTTTAGCAAATCACATCCAGGATACGGGGAAGGGCGTGTGTTTGCGTGCCTATTAGTTAGTGATGGATAGACTTTTATGCCACAAAATTATCCCTATAATTTTAAAGACGTGCTTCAAAGAACATACTTTTGGCACACATCAAAATATATATAAGAAAATATTTAGCTATACTAAGTCGAAATAAGTGTGCGTGAAGTTTTAACTCATTTTAAAGGTTTTTTAAGGGTAAATGCTGGCTAAAATGTTAAAAAAAATTCAATACACAATATTCGAAATTTGAACCAAACATCAACTATAATCCATCCTTATTTAAGGCCATAAATATAAATGCTGGCTTTTTCTTAATGAAAAGTTTTTATAAAAAAAAAAAATCATCAAGTTCATTATTTTTATAATTGCATCGTAAACTGAATGCCAGAACTCGATTTTTTGCATTTTTGATTCTTGAGATAGTAACGGTTTTGCCAGACAATCTTGCTTTAAAAACAACCTTAAGTGTTCTTAACCGCTTTTGACAAGGTCCATGCCTCTGTAGAATATAAAGCAGAACCGGGATGATAAGTATCATATTCAGTGACTTTAGTTGATCGAAAGAGGAATTTACTACTCAATTCCCTTCTTAACCCGAAGAAGCAGAGATTGAGTATATAAGTTAGATATTCTGCCTCTAATTTCAGCGCTGGTATCGTTGTCTGAGTTAATAGCGGAGTCAATGCTTCCAGCATTAAAACTCCTCAAAAGGTAAGAAGAGACTTGAACGGAAAAGGACCAAGCTATTTCTAGCGATTACAGCTGTCCAAACCCGAAATTTTTCAGCAGTATCTACCGTTGCTACACGAAGTATTGGTCCAAGTTAATGTTGACTTCTACGAACGTTCGGACATCCATTGATAGTGGAGAATTGTCTTGTGTCGATCGCAATTTGGTCAATTTTGAGATATGGGAACTGCGTACTAGCTTCCAAAATGTCTCGCCTCGTAGAAAAGTCGATCAGCCTGAATCCGTAGATGGAGGTGATAGCGTGCAGGCTATTCTTTCTGACTTTACGGTATGACCAAAAATGTCTTTATTCCTAGTTTGGTCTTTAAATCGTCTATTGGAAAATTTGAGTGTCAAAAAAGCTTAGGCTACTGCTCGTATATGTCTGGTCCAGAAACTCATAGAATGCCTCTTTGGTGTCATTATCTTTCTCATCTGTGGGAGTATGCGGACATATTAGGCTTATATGGTAAAATTTAGACTGCAGGCCCTGACTTTAGTATTACTCCAAGAATGGGGAGCTGCTTCTTATAAGTTTGAGCTACGAATATGTCGTAGTATAGCCCATATAAGGTGTTAACTAAGTAGTTCAACCTGACTGGAATTGTAGACGCCATCGTTGATTCGACCATCTGGAGAAATCTTCCACTGCAGCCTGGATAAAAGAGAAGTGCCTTAGTGGGAACACCCTTCTCCCCTCTCTCGTTTGCTGCCATTAAAAACCGTCTAAAGGTATTGAGCCCCCATCTTCAGTTAAGGTACTAGGCACCCTGTGTACACCATAAAAGATGAGAGCAGGGGCCTAATCACGTAAAATGAAAACTATTAGATAATATCGTTTCCACAATTGCTATCTCTATTATATCTGTATATAGAGAAAAATAAAGATAGCTATTTTAAAACCGGTACCGTTGAAGAAAAAAAAACTTGTGGACACTTGTTTTTCCTTAAATCCTTGAACATCCTCTATTCCTACTTGACATATTATGCATAGATAATTTTTCAGCTCTATCACAAATTCCAAAATTCCATCGTAATCGCAAACTTGTTACAAATCCCGAAAAAAATTCACATATTTCATCGTAGTGGAAAATATCATACAGGGTCATTCATTTCGTAGTTTCAAGCTGTGAAACTCAGCTGTCATTTGAAGTGTCATAATATTTAGTTGAGTGTTTGCCATTTATGAAAATGGATCGCTTAACAGTTGACTATCGAACAACGTTGAAATTATTAAAACTTATATACTATAGTAAGTTGAATCACCATTTTTCGTAAAAGATGGTGTTTCAAACGTAGTCACTTTTCGCGCATTACGCGATGATTATGGTCATCATAATCGACGGACTACGCAAGCAATCGGTAAAATTGTGAAAAAATTTAAGGGAGTGGAGGCGTTACTGATGTCGTTGGGCTTGTGGGTAATCGTAATGTACGCTCAGTCGAAAATATTGCTGCTGCAATTGCAAGTTTTGCTGATGATCCGAATTTATCAATTTCCCGGTTACAGTCAATTCGGAGCGACATGGTCGAATGAAAACCGATGTTTTTTCACTGGCGATTGAAGATCATGACATCGACGGTATATGTGGTTCCAACAAGACGGGGCAACAAGCCACACAACACGACCAGTTATGGCTTTATTGCGTGAGAAGTTTTTTTGGTCGCGTAATTTCACGTTTGAGCGATGTCAATTGGCCACCACGATCATGCTACGCAAAGGACTCTGTTTACGCAAATAATCCCCGAACTCTAGACGGATTAAAAAAACATTACTCAAGTTATGGCCGAGATACCGCCCGAAATGTGTGAAAAAGTGGTTAAAAAGTACCTCAAAAGAATCGCATGTTGCGAATCTTTCCTAGGCGGCCATTTGAATGATGTTTTTCACACTTAATGGCAAAGTCCAAACTTTATAATGAAATAAAATTTTCTTCAAAAATGTATATCGCTGTGTGTGTGTTATTTAGCTTTACTTTCGAAACCGAAAAATGAATGACCCTTTACAAATTGTCATTATGGGAGGATTTGGTTTTTTTCTGGGATTCGGAAAAGAGATTTACATATTTTAAATGTTTTTTTAGTGTTCAGAATTTTGTAACCATTATAATATGAGACTGTAAAAGCGAGATTCCGGTAATGCCCACATAAAGTTGACTTCGTTAAAATACTATAAGGTATATGTATCTCTCATATAACTCAAACACGACCATAAACTCAACTGAAGAAATGTTCCTTTCTAAACTTTAACTTTCAAAGTGCATTAACAAATTCATCAATCACCTTGATTTTCAAATCATTTCAATTAAAGGGTTTACAAAAAAAAAAATACAAATGATTCCCCGGCCAGGTGCAAAAATATCTAACGCCGACCGACCGACGCACGGCTACGGACGGTTAAAATGATAGAAGAGTGAGAATATTTTCTATTTGCAAAAAAAAAAAAAAAAAACCGTGACAATTTCCACTTTCACCAGAAAAATTTACCTTCAAAGGTTTGCAAAAGTATCAAAATGTCGAACCCTATTTTATTCATTCTATATGCATCCCTATAAACACTTTCCATCAAAAGACTCAAAATATTCTAATAATAGATACCTCTTGAAAGAAAATATCCCTTTTTTTTTGGTTTAAAGACTTGATGAAAGGATATGTAAAAGGGTGGAAGTTGAAAGTGTCATTATTATTGATAGTGCTACTGCATTTTTTGTTGCAAAAAAAAGGACAATAACTTGACAAACAAATGGAAACAATAACATGGATTTTATCTTTGAGTTAATGTTCGCATATATATGTACATACATTTTATCCTTTGAGATCACTTGAAAAGATGTGGGAATTCAATCTCAGTTGAATTATTGTTTTGGTGGTTTGCATCTGGATTTGAGGTGATATACCCGATAAGCAGATGCAAGGCTGTATAGTGTTATTAAGTATTTGTTTTTTTTTTTTTTTTTAAGAACTCAGACACTTAAATTGAAAGTTGATTTTAATTTTGGAAAATGACGCATCCATGGGATACATTTTCGAAGTTTTTTAAAATTTTCTCACGATTAGCTTTAGAAGAAAAAAATATAACAATAAAAAAAACTATAAATACCTTCAAAGTTTAAACATACCGACTTTATTGACTGTGACTCTCACTTATCATAAATCATCTTTATACTCGTATAGGCGATTCTACCCCATGACGTCCTTATGCTATAGGTACTTTGTAAACAACTTGTTCGTTTTCTTTTAAATTAACAAATTTGTTTAAAAAATTTAAAACTAGTTTAAACTGAAATTTTTATAAATTTGTATCAGTTTATATGTATACGAACAAAATTACAACTAAAATTTTCTCATATCACGTAAAAAAAAAAGGTGGTCCTTTTCTGTTAAGATAATTTATTTTTCGCAGAGTTACACCTGCCACGCGCTTGAATTGCATCGCGCAAAGTTGCCGCCGCGTGCTGTAATGTATTTAATTAAAACTCAACAAATACACTACAGTCACTTTATCCAGGTACATAATATAAGGGTGAGGGGTCGCAGTATAACGTTGGTTAAACAAACTTCCATTTACATCTCTCCCAGTTTCCTGCTTTCATGCGAGGAACTTGACAACAAGGACAAGGACTTCGTCTATTTGTATGTCTGCATATAACAATTTATTACTATTTAATTTGTTTACGTCACAATTCACTGGGCATCACACACACACACGGTGGATGCATACAGTTTGTTTTGTGTGGTATACACACACCTTTTCGACTAACAATGAGACCTAGGATATAGGAATACAATAATAGGAAGGGGAGCTAGTTTTGTTACTCTCATTTGTTTAGGGAAATCATTGATGCACTTTAAACACTGCGCGACACGTGTCTCATGCCACCGGTTTTTATTTATAGAATTTCTCATAGATTACCATAGCAACAATGCACTTGGGTGTTTAGTTAAGGTAATAAAATAAATTTGGGTGTGTAATAATTGAATGCTCACTGAACCAGGAAGAGTAAATTTTCTGCAAATTAGTATACCTAATACAGTTGTGAAAAACTCAACAAATTGACGCGATTTAAGTAGACAATGAAATAAAATATATTTTTATCAAAAATCAACAAATTTTGACTTATGATGATGATGATAAAAAAGTTATGAGCAATCTCAGTTAGATGAACAGGATTCCTATCGGAAAAATTTCTCTGATTAACTGTCAAAATATATACATATAATAAGGAATAATAATTTTTAGAGTCGCTTGTTCAAAAATTTAACAACTTAAATATTTATAGGGTAAAATGTGGTAAAAATATTAAATAGAATGATGATTTTAAAAATTAATTTTTGTTTTTGAAAGATTTTAATTGAGAAATGGATTAATTGCTTGATATTTTTCAAATATTTAGCTTTTTTAGGGTGAAATGGAGTAAACAAAAAAAAAACTATTCGATTTTCAAAATTTCTTGTATTCTTGAAAGATTACATTTAAGTGAATTACTTCAGAAAACATTTAAGGGCTATTTTCAAAATCGTTCTGTTAATAGGGTAAATTTGGGTAAAAGCAACAAAGAGCATCAGCAGCATTTTAAATCTTTTTTTTAGCAAATATGTATTTCCAGTATGGACTTTAAAGATCAATTTTAAGCTATACATTTCTAAAATGTAGGTATTTATAGGGTAAAATGGGGAAAAACAAACAATACTTTCTGATTTGCAAAATTCTTTTTGTATTTGAAATTTTTTTTAAAAGAATCACTTTATGGTGTAATATTTTTAAATAATTAGCTATTTATAAGATAGGGTAAAATGGGCTATAGGTACAACACAAAAAAAAAACTAAAATCAGATTTTAAACATTTCTTTTTTATTTTTGAAAGATTATATTTAGAGGACTTCTAGGATCCCAGACTATTAATGTTCAAATATTTTTCTTTTTATAGGGTAAAGTGGGGAAAAGGAACAAAAAAAAACATAAAATTTTAAAAATATTTTTTAGCATATAATTTAGAAGATGGACTTCGAGATTCACTTATAGACTATACATTTCTAAAATTTAGGTATTTATAGCGTATCATGAGGGAAAACAAACCATAGCTTCCGATTGGGAGCGTATCGGAATCCCGCTTTTTAAAATCCCGATTTTTGAAAATCCCGAAAAAAAAGTTTTAAAATCCCGTCTACTAAAATATCGTTTTTTTAAAATCCCGTCTTCTAAAATCCCGCTTATTCATAATCCCAATGTATTAAAATCCCGCTTTTTAAAATCCCGCCAAATCCCGCCAATCCCGTTTTTCGCAATTAATTTGGGTATTAAACTTAGTTAATTATGAACTAATTATGATGGGAATCATTTTAGGAACTAACTGCCAACTACCAAAATGATAAAAAGAAATTTTGCATACACCCAACCTCGCACCTACCCCAAACCCTATAGTGTGCCCAAGCAGGGGGGTTGCAGGGGGGCAGCATGCCCCCCCCATACATACCTCACTGTTTATTAAAATCGTTGGGACTTATTTCATAATGAAATAAGTCCCAAATGAACTAACTCCCAAATTTATGAACTAAGTCCCAACGAAATTTTGGTGGGAGTTAAAACAAGTAGTTTTAATTGATAAAGCGGGATAATAAGAAACGGGATTATAAAAAACGGGATTATAAGAGGCGGCATTATAGAAAGCGGGATGTTGAAAAAGCGGGATTTTAAAAAACAGGATTATAAAAAGCGGGATTTTAAAACCGGGATTATAAAAAGCGGGATATCGAACCCAACCCCTTCCGATTTTTTTAATTATTTTTGTATTTGAAAGATTTAGTTAAAGAATAACTTTATGGCTTAATATTTTTTAATATTTAGCTATTTATAAGATAGGGTAAAATAAGGTGGATAGGTATACAACAAAAAAGAACAAAAATTAGATTTTAAAAATTCTTTTTTGTTTTTGAAAGGTTATATTTAGAAGATGGACTTCGAGGATCCCTATAAGGGCTATCTCATTTTCATATATTGTACTTTTTATATGTAGGTTAAAGCAGGGTTTGAACAATGAAAATACCATCCGATTTTTAAAATTGTCTTTTTAAGCTATATTTTAGAGGATTATCTTCGAAGATCTCTCATGGGCTATTTTTAGGGTAAAATGAGGTAAACAAAAAATGGTGTCTACTCAAGTTTAAAATTTGTTATTGTACTTTGAATGTAATATTAAGAGGTTTCGAAAATTACCCAAGGGTCAGATATTTTTGTTTTCAAAATTTAAGTATGTATTTATAGGGTAAAATGGGGTAAAACAAAAAATGTTGAAAATATATAATTAGATACCTATTCTGAAATACATATTTAAATAAAATATATATTCTTCAGTGAAAAAAATAGAAGAATTGTGCCTACCATTGAAATTTTAATTTCTGCTATTTTTGTGGCCAAGAAGATGTTCAAATCCCCAAACTGTCAATTTCTTTTACCCTTTACTTGAAATGAAATTGCTGTGCAAATAAATCCTGATCCTCTTAATATTAAAATTGTGAAAGTCAATTTATTTGAAATTTTGTCCTTCAGCTAAGTTCAAACGGCTCTTGAGCGATTGTTCTGTATTCTAGGTTTTGAATAAATTTTAAAATAAATAAATCTACTTAACAAGTTTCTTAGTGAAATAGGATCTTAAAAGCAATTTAAACAACTGACTGAAGTCAAATTAAGGGAAACCTATTTCTATTATTTTCAATTTTCTCAAAAAACTATAAAACATTTAAGCATCTGTTTTTTTTTGTGTTTTACTAAAATTTGATAATAATAAAAATAAAAACATAGTTATTAATAACGTACAATTTTGAAATAATTTAAATTATTTTTTTTCAAAATTTTGAGTTTGAAAATTAATTTTGTAAAAATTGTTCACTAAAATAATATATTTCAAAAACGGATTTTTGGCTTTTAAAAAAGGTATATCATGACATTGTACCTTAGTATTAACGTTGTTTTTAAATAATTTTGTTTCTAATTCAAGTGGAGGGGGTGGGGGGGGAGGTGTAGAACCCCAAACTTACGATGTTTTTTCTTGTTTCATCTTCACGCTCTATAGCTTTTTGTCACACCTAATGCGAATCACCAGGGCGTAGTGACATACAACACTCAACTATGGAATGAAACTTCCATTTTCTGCCGAATCCGACCGACTTAGGTGAAAAGCACTTTTTCGTGAAAAGAAATACTCTTTGGCAATTCCTCGTAAGAAGCAGTTACCTATGTATAACAATACGCGAGCGACTACGACTGTAAAACAGAAAACTTTTATTTTTATTAAAACGAATTATAAATTAATTCGTATACCATTGGTGGTAGTACCTTTAATTTGTTGTTCAGAAATTCAATGAAATTGACGGAAACGAATGGTCAAGTCTAATAAACTGACATTCAAGTATGAATAATACAATAAATAATAATAGAAAACTTTTATATTTAATTATATTATTTTCTTTTATTAGTTTTTTATAAAACTTACATTTGTCAACCCTTGCGAAGCCGGAGCAGGCCAGCTATAGTATAATTATGTTATGTTTTCTTTGATTGACACACCTTTGCAAAATTTATTAAAATAATACATATAAAAAAATAAGTAGGAAAGAAAAAAAAAATTATAACCTTAATGTTTTCATTCAACATAAAAAATACTAATTAAGTCCTTTGTATCTCCAAACACACCATGCCTTTTCCCTTTTATTTAATTAAAATAAACATATAAATGTGTGTTTTAGGGATTTAATATGCCAGCCGATGTGAGAATTGCTTAATCAAAATACAAAAGTCATAAGATCTTGAAAAAAAAACACCTTTATATTATATTCATATTTTTTGGCAGCGAAAGAGCGAAAATGATTTGCTCTAGGGCACAATTTCATTTTATTATGCTAATTTAATTTATTAATCTGCAGTTTATTTAATTACCATCCTCATACCGACTCAATCAACATTAAGAGCAGAAATTGTAACAGAACCTCAAGTTGATTTCCCACGGTTAAGTCTACCCATGGCACCTAACAAAACACCTTTCACCAAAAACTGAACATCATCCTCCAGGTTCAAGCTTCAGGATTTGCCGAAATGCTATACATATTTTGTTGCTGTAACGCGTTGGTCGTCGGTTGTCGGTCGTCGTTGTGTTCCATTTAGTGTTGCCCGGAACGTATGTCAAAATGTCGCCGCCAGCATAAATGCAATTAAACAAATTACGACCAGTCCACCCCTGTACGAAAGCATCTTCAACTTCAACTCGTGTACAATGTATAATGAGACGTTGTGTAGGGCAGTGGCGGCGTAGCAGCGGTGGAATGGTGGACAAAACACTGATGCCGAAAAAATAAATATCTTGTGGCTACACTATGCTAACACTCTCCTGTGGCACGATTTTTCTTTTTATCCAAACCTTCACAATGCAAACGCAAAAAATGGCTTAAGCATCTCAAAAAAGTGAGATCATAAAAAGAAGTCCAAGTCGCAAGTCCAAACCAAACTTAACTGTATAATATAATATCCAGGCAAGTTTTGAGTTATTTAATTGTTACGCAAACGACTTAATTGCAAATCACAGAATCCCGAATTTTTTTTGTTGTAAAGGTAGATATCCCCGAGAAGAGCGAAATTTCATTTGTTTATATATGCCTCGGGCTAAAGTCGGCTGCTTTTATTATGACACCTCAGCGAGTTGTCTGAATATATACGAAAGGAATATTATATACTTGGGCTCTGAAGTCGGTAGTAAGCTGCGAAGGAACGTTAAAAATTTCGCCATAATTTTATTCTCAGTTAACGATTTTGAACTACATTTTGAATTTTGTTTTTTTGTCGTTTTGGGGAAATAATTTGTTTAAATTTCGATAAGTTATTGGTATACAAGACCTTCTACTTACTGGGTTTGTTTGTAAAAACCCAAATTTGGACAAAATTTAAGAATTATGATATTGGAAGAGCTTAACATAATATACAACATTGAAAGGCCCGAAGGTCTTATATCTACTGGAATACAACTTTAAGAAATGTGTTATAAAAAAAAGAACAATATAATGTACATAGCTAACCTAGGTAATGTACGTTGATTAGAGCAAAATTTGTAGGGTGTCCCAATATGCCAGCAAGATTAATGCCATTCGGGCGGTACGGTAATGCCAACGAAAAAAAAGATATCTGTATATCTTTAACATTATATCTTTAATCTTTAACATTATATAAAGACGAAACGATTATTTAGTTTGTCACGCGAAATCTCAGAAACTATTTACCTGATTAACTTTTTTTTACAATATTCTTAATGTTTAGAAGGTTGTAAATAGCAAGTTTTTGTTTATTGAATTCGTTTGTTTATTACGAAAATTAAATTTTCTAAATTTTTGGTCAACTTTTTCTTGATATTGACCCACTATTCACTTATAAATACCAAACTAATTGATACTTAAAAAAAAAAATTATTTCCAAAAGTCAATTTTTGTATGCAAATTTTAAGCCCTAAATCTTTTCTTAATAATGCATACAACCTGAGAAATAAATATAAACAAATGTCTAAGTCATTAACTTTGGCCGAACTAACGCTTTTTGGAATAAACTACATTTTTTACATTTGCTACGTAGTTTAGATATGTAGTAAACTTTGAAGATTGAATTTGAGTTGAACTGTTTTTATTGAAATTTTATTATTTACCTAGCTTTACTATGTATGTAGCAAACGTAACATTTTGTAGTATATAAGGCGTGTAGTTTATTAAATTAGCTACGCGTAGTTAATCATGTATAGAAAATGAAGTGTAGTTAATTCGGCCAACCCTGGTTGCAGGTATGTCAGGCAAGAAGAAGATGTTTACTTGGGTGCGAAGTATTACATGTATATTTGTATATGCAATAAGAAAATCAACGGGAGATAAAGATTCTGTTTATGTGTCAAACATGAACCTACTTAACATACAAATAGGTAAACCATTTTTTAAGAACTCACATTTATCAAAACGTAAGTGTATATCTATAAACTTTTTGTTAATAAGATGAAATAGAAATTAAGTACGGGTAGCGGTAGCCCTATTAAGTAGGTACTATCTTAAATTTTTGCGAAGCAAGGCGAGCACGGGTCTACTAGTTATTTATAAAAATGGAGCGAAAATAGAAAAGAACAACGCGTTTCCATTGCTAAATGACGGTTATAAAAAAGGGGTGGCGGTTATTTTTCGAACAAAATCATTTTAAGAGATGAAGCTAATTTTCATCTGATGGCTATTGGCTTGGTTAGAAATAGAAACAAATGTTACACCTGTCCAACATATGCTCAACTAGTTATTTTATATGTACATATAGGTGATTCTCTGCCAACTGTGATTTTTTAAATTAAAATTTTGCTAAAATTAAAAGTCATTGAAAATTAATTTTTTTTATTTTATTTGTCTTTAATTATATATGGTATTAAATCTGTAAGAGCATTTTACTACAACTTACAACAAAAAATATCGTAAAAAGTACTAAATCTCGAAGACATGGTGCTGACACAGATTTTTTATTTTTGAATTTTTATACGTTCTAATTCTTTTTGAAAATATTTTTGGTGAGTTTCTAAATTCCCTCTTACGTTTCGACTATTTCAACTTTGAAAGCCAATGTTTTATTCAAAATTGTATGTTTTTTAGTTTTTGAAATTTGTTTTTTGAGGTGGGAGTCTTAATTTGTATGCTAGGTTATAACTCAACATTTTTTGCACGGATTTGTTTTTATATGTTTTGTCCGAAGTACTGGTAACATTCTTAATAAAAATAAATGAACAAGATTTTTAGCAAAATTGCTTGAAATCATTTAATTTAAGTTCATTATAAATAAATGTACCACGGTACCGACACCCACGGTACTGACATTTGGGCTTTAATATAACCTCATATCTCAAAGCTTCTGAGAAAAATAAAATCCGTTATAATTTTAACTTATATGACTTTGAAAGAAATACAATATTCTAAAAATCACCCCAACAAATTTCATAACACGCTTGGATATCACTACCACGGTACTGACGGGTAATTTTGTGAAACACGATTTTAGAATAAAAACACTTCACTCTTACAGCAAAATTACGTTAGTAAAATAAACTGACTTTTGTAAACAATAAATAAATAGTGCCTCTTTCAAACAGTACCACACAAATGCCATCAAACTAAAAACAAAATGGCGGTTCAGCTGGAAATCTTTCGAATTTAAAAAGAAAATGAAATCCAGGGACACCATTCCATTATTTTTATTTAATTCGAAAGCAAATATTTTGACTTGATATTGTCAAAAATCAAGCAACTATTGTACTCAAACTTCTCTGAGGACAACATTTTTATTCAATGATGTATTTTAATAGAAAATAGTAGATTTAATTGGAAAAACAAGGATGGGACATGCCACGGTACTGACATTTTGCGTATACTTTTAGATGTCAAGGGGAAAGGGTAGCAAATTTTTAAACAATATGTAATGTAAATTGTAGTACAAACTTATTTCCACAATTCAAACCAGAAATTCATAAGAAAATTTTATATTTACAAAGAATCACAGTTGGCAGAGAATCACCCATATGTAGGTATAAATTGTATTAGTCTCTTCGGCTTCGGTAAAAAATCCTAGGTCGCAGTGATCGAAGTTTCTGTATAGTGATAGGTATAGGAAGAACAAATTAGCCCATTCTCTCCCATTGTACTTTTTAAAGTACAGTAAAATGAATTCACTTCATAGTCATGTAAAAGTATGCTACGAAAAGATAATGACATATATTAATTTTTCTTCACTTTATTGAACTTTTTCAAGTTTTTTTTCAATATTTTTTTTTTCTATAGCGCAGTAGACTTTTGTCCAATTGTCTTTTTACGAGAACACCATTTTAAAATATTGTTCGTTTTGCTTCCATCAAAAAGTTTGTGTTCGCAAAGAATTCCATAAACCAAATATTGTACTTGTTTTTTCAATATTCGTTTAAAATAAACATAAAGGTTTGAAAAAATCTGGTCTTTACATATTTTGGTAAATAGATACGGAGGTAAGCAAAGCTTAAGTTAGATGTACTTTAAAAAGTACAATGGGTTCATGCATACATTATATTTTTAGTATTCAAAATGGATTTTAAAACTATTCCTACTTAACACTTTTATGAAAAACGAATTCACAACCCCCATTCTGCCCTTGAAGAAATGCAGAGATAGTAAACGCTGTCATAGTCATGATTCCTCCACCGGTGGACTATTTTATCGATGAAGAGGAAATGGACGAAGACAACATAAAGACAGTAGAGTTACCACAAGATGTTCCATTTCTTTTTTAGTGGCAGATGGCTAAGAATTCGACATCCATGCTGACATTCAGTTGTGTGAGTTGAAGAAGTCAATTGCACCACACGTATGGACAAAATCCATTTCAACAACAAAATTTGAACGAATATAGAGACTATTTGAGTAGAATCCAAAACTGTGCTTCAGATTTGTTTGGACTTAAAGAAGCTGAAATACTTGAAAATTGTTTTGATGCCGAGGTAAGACAACTTATTGTTAGCCAAACCATGTTTTACGCCAGGCAAAAAAAAATTAACATAACTTTTCATGACCAATTCATCAACCAACATTATATTGAAATAAAAGGCAAGAAATATAGTGGTGGGACTTTTTCACAGACATGATTTCTACTAACGATGTCTAACTTCGGAAGCTCCACAAGCAAGTAAATAATAAATAAGGGTGATCGACTTCAGTTCACAAGAGCAGTAACACTCCATTATCTACGATTTTTCACTTTGAAGCAGGCACATCGTAGACTTACTATCACACGAAAAATTGCGGAAAGCCCAGAGTGTTACTTTCCCAAAAAAACTACCAAAATGTGTAATGTAATGTAACATTATGTATCCAGAAAGATTGTTTTAAAAATTTTCATATCAATAAAAATTATTTTGATATGCATGATCCCATTGTACTAAATAAAGTACGCCTTCATAACCTCTAACATAATTTTGCTTAAATAATTTTTATTTTATATTTATATGTATATATGTATTTATACAACCTCAATAAACATAAAATTTCATAAAAATAAAATATTTTTAATTTTTGATACCCTTGGGAGTTAATGGGTTAGTGACTCTGGCAATCAGTGTTGTTCAAATCCGTGTCAAACTAATTTTTATTTTTTCTACGTTAAAGTAGGTAAAAAAACGAGTAAATAGGTGTAAGAAGCGTACAAATCCCGTAAAAAACGTAGAAAACTCGTAAAAAAGGTAAAGAAGAGATAAAAAAGAGTAAATAACTGAGAAAAAAGAAAGAAAATGAGAGGCATTTGTCAAAATTTAAATAAATAATTGAAGCATTTTTTAATGGAAAACTTGAACTGCAATAGATTAGAGAATCTGTTTTTCAATCATTTTTTTTGAAAATAAAATAAAAACCAAATAGTTTTTTATCTAACATGTCATCTTCAATCTTGAAAGTTGAAGCTAACCAATTTTTATTATTTTTCGCGTTTTTTTTTTTACATTTTTACGTTTTTTACATAAGCATAGTTATAAATACAGCAAGTAAAAAACTAATGTAAAAAAACGTAAAAAACGTTAAGTAAAAAAGTCGTACAACACTGCAGGCAATTTCATTCATCGTTCAGCTGAAGTTTAAAGGAATTGGCCAGTTTTTTTTTTACTCCATATATACCCACCGTTTCTTAAACATAGATTGCCGACATGTTCGGGACCAAAGGTAACGGTATAATGTCATATAAAAATAATTTTCAAAAATCTTATTTTTCTCAAAAAGATTCACACAGATTTAGGCTATATACAAAACGTCTGAAATATGCTAATTAATGGTAGGTACCTTCTTTTTTCGAAAACGGTTCAACTTTTAATACAATTTTATAGGTACCTACCTACCTACATTACATGCAGAAAAATAATTTTTAACCGACAGCGTTTTCAGTGGATTAAAAAATGTGCTATTTTGAATCAATAATTCAACAAGTCCAAATAAAATAGTGCTAAGGCGCCAATTATAGCTTCCATTGAAACTCATCATTGAAAATTTTAATTGTTAATTTTCAGGCACTTAAAAAGTGAAATCAGTGAAAAAGCTGATAGCTCAATTATTATTTCTGGTCAAAAAAATATTTCATTTTGGCCCAGCCTATCGCAGGAAATGAATTTCTTTATTTCAATGATTGAACTACTTTTTCATTGATCATTGAAATCTTAGAAACCGTTTTATGTGAAAGGTAGGACCAACATGAAATATTTTTGTTGGCTAGAAATAATAATCGAGTCATCAGCTTTTTATTGGCATCAAAATAATCACTGATATCGCTTTTTTAAGGCCTCAAAAATGAAAATTAAAATTTTCAATGATGAGTTTCAATGAAAGCTATAACTAGCCCCTAAGTCTTCTATACTTTGATGATGTATTTCAATAGTACCTATATAGAATTTGTATAATTAAAAAATCTAACTATAATATTTAAAATATACATAGATATATGTACATACATATATGTAGATATTTATGTAAACAAAAAAAATTTTAGTTTTATAACAAAACTGTAAAACAAATATCAAATGCGTCTACTTTATTTTGTAAATTTTTGCAAAAAAATAAAGAGAGCGATCTCTAATTTAAATACAAAAGTGATTTAAATACAAAATATGATTCAAATTTCGAAGAATACTATTATTTTAAAAACTTCTGCAAATAAGATTGTTTTATAAAAAGTTAAAAAGTGCTCGCGTTTTTTATTATATACAAAATTTTAGCACAACAGAATTTTGAAAAGCAGAATTTTGATGAATTTGAAGATCGCTGCTTCCAAAGTTTTTTTTTTTTAGACTTGCAGCTCTCGATAAGTATCAATGGTATTGAAAAGCTTTAAACACCAAAATGTTGAGGGCAAATTTTTCCATTTAAAAAAAAATAATTAAAATAAAAAAAAAAAAGGAACATCGCCCCTAGAGAAACATATGCTCTACATAGTGCAATTTTTGTTCTCTTATAAAATATTTATTATGGTCTACCTGCACGTCATATAACTTAAAAAGTTTAGAAACTCAGTTAAAAAATATAAAGAGGTTCAATTCAAAAAAAAACTAACGGACATCGCCCCTGGAAAAATTTGCCCACAACATTTTGGTGTTTAAAGTTTTTCAATACCATTGATATACTTATCGAGAGCAGCAAGTCTAAAGAAAAAAAAAAACTTCGGATGCAGCTATCTTCAACTTCATGAATTTTGGAAAATACATATGTATATATTGTTAAAAAAAAAATTGACTCAGAATTCTATCCCTAACCTATTTATATTTGTGAGGTTCTTAAATCTGTTGCGATTTTAATTAAAATAAAATCCTTCGAACCTCACAAAATATAGATTTGTCATTTTTGAACGTAAAAATAAAATAAGTATAACATGTTTTCAAGTGATTTGCACTCACATATCAAACAAATTCAGATATAAAAATTTATAAAATTGAAAAGAATCTTCTTAAGGATCAAAGACATATTTTGAAAAACTGGAATCATATCATAATCTTCAGGGCCAGTTTGTTCACAGTGGGTTAAATCTGCATCATCATTTTAACAGGTTCTAATAAATTGGTGCTAATCAATAAAAATCGGGTGATAACCAGTTTCCATGATTAACAACTCAAATTTTGATTTCCCTAATCGAAACATGCACATTCGATGATTTATACCAGTTGCTTTAATCCTTGATTAAAGATAATCAACTGTGAACAAACAGGCCCTCAGTATATATAGTGTAGTAAGCTTGTGCGACTCATTGGACACTTTATATTTTGCTTGAAATTAAACCTGCCCTTTGGAGCAAGTAAAAAGTCGATAAAAATATTTTTTGTCAAAAGAGAACTTTATTCAAAGATGTTTGTAGGCATTTGAAATGGTTGACAGGTCTGGTATTTGTATACACACATCCTCTACATCCGGTCTATATAAATATAGGTACTTTTAACCCTTTAAGCTGTCAACCGGATCTTTCATTTGAATGAAATTCTTTTTCAATCTTATATCCTCATCGTATATTCATAATTTAGCATCCAAACACTGAAAAGGAATTATAAATACACGTATATGTACATAGAGACCTATATGTACATAAAGATTTCCTTGACCTTTTATGCATGTTACCTCGCCAATGTATGAAATTTTGTCATTATGTAGGTACAGGTTGGCTTTGGCTATAGCGCTTAACATCAATAGAAAACATTTCCCTTTTTTTTAGCATTTCGGACATTTGCCATATGCCTGCCATTGTTGAACTTACGATCGAAAAATTATGATACACGACTACAATGCCGTATATACCGGCAGCAAACAATAGTGTACATTTCCTGAAATTCTGCGCCGATGAAAGGACGTGTCCTGAGTGGTTTCACATGGAAAAATGATGCCGCCATCACTGCTGGCTGGCCTCTGGGCCGTCTATGAGTCTACCTTTGGCCATTCTATAGGCAAACAAAGGACACGCGATAAAACAACTCAAAAGGGCCATACCCTACACTCTATTTCGAAAATCATTTAAAAGAAATCAAAATCGGTTTTGTGGGTTTTTTTTTGTTTTGCTTTTGCACTGGAAAAATGATTCGGTATGGCTGAGTGGCAGTCTATATCAGAGGCAAACAAATGAATGACCTTTTAAGCGCACATTATAAGAAAAGGTTTGTCTATAAGAAATATAATCACCTTTGGTTTAACATTCAGTAGGCATATATTACACCTGGCAGAGTTACACCGAAGCTAGCGAATTCTGAACCAGAAGGTCATACAGGGATTGCTCCTTTTTTACGGTAATTAAATAAAAATCACATTGAATAAATAATATGGATATGGAACAATTGACATTTTGTTATATACACCGGGCGTGTGCCAAATTGATTTTAAGCTTTTTTTATACTTATTCTTAAACAAAATCAATGTGACAATGACAAATTTGGCTTCCTTTTGAAATTTTCTTTTGCGTGAGGTCCACACTCCAGCCCATGCATTTAGGTCTGAATTTATTGAAAACCGTAATATAAGAAAATTATAATTTTTTGTTCAATAAATATGTCCCTTACCCGATGTCATATCCATAATAACAGATTCTTTTCAATTAAGTAAACCTAATGGCAAGCAGCGGGAAATTTAAATATCAACCCTTTGGCCAATCGAGATTATTTTATTATTAATCGAAATTTTTACACCGCGTGTGGTCGCAATTGAAAATCATATCATGTACAAGATGTACAAGACCGAGGCGACACACGCAGCACACGGCAGTGTGTCGCCTCTTATAGTAGCGTTGACATATTGGCTGATCACTTAAAATATATAATATTATATCTGCGGAAGAAGTCGATATACTTTTATATAAGTTATATATAGTCAGTAAAGAATTTTATAATAAGCACCTTAATATGAAAGTTATTAATAACGAAGGTGCCTGGAAGGTGTTTTTAAGAATAAATTATCACAATATGTGTCAGAAGAAAAAATACGAAAATATTGTCAAAGTGAAAAACGACATGAGCGGAAAAGATAACATTTCTTGAAGGTTATTCTTTTACTAAGCCAAGCGCACTTGAATTTTTTTAATAAGGGAGGAAGAGGGCTCTTTTATTTATTTATTTATTTATTTATTGAAATCTACGATATTACATCCACAGACTTTGCTTAGTTACTAAATTTTTAACTTAACCAAATAATTAATAAAGAATTACATAGAATTTTGAATAAGATAAGTAACGTTGATTTTAAATTGAAATCTAGGTACAAAAAGATCTAGGTCATCATAATAGATGTTAAAAAGCTTACAACAATGAGAAATTGGCTCACGCTGTCCATAATTGGTAGGATGAGGTATTTCAAAAATAAATTGCCTCATTCGCAATGTTCTACTAGGTGCATAAATACTCAAAGAAGAAAGCAAATCTCCACAATCAATATCGCTACAAAGAATATCACGAACAAACAAAACACTGTATACTCTACGCCTTGACTCAAGAGTTTGCATTCCTAGCAACAAACATCTGCTATTATAGTTAAGAATGATATCACCAGTCAAAGAAAATTTTTTTAAAGCATACCTTAAAAAGTTTTTTTGAATTTTCTCAATCCTTTCGGTTAATTTTTTAGAATCAGGACTCCATATAACACAATTGTATTCCAGAAGCGGACGAACTAAAGAACAAAACAAAGATTTCAATGTGTACGGATCCTTAAAATCGGAAGAATTTCTCTTAAGAAATCCTAACATAGAGTTAGCTTTAGAAACTATATAACTTATATGAGACTCAAACGTTAACCTATAATCAAATATAACGCCCAAGTCCTTTGTTTCATTAACTCTGCAAAAATTATTTCCATTAATACTATAGTCGAAGATTATAGGACTCGATAAATGGCTGTAAGTCAAAACAGAGCACTTAGATAAATTTAAAAACAAGTCATTTTTCTTGCACCAAGCCTCGAATTTGTTTAAATCATTTTGAAGTGCAAGACAATCATTGTATTTGTTAATGACTTTGAACATTTTAATATCATCAGCAAATATTAGACCTTCGGAAACGGATAACAGTGATGGAAAATCATTTATAAAAATATCAAACAAACACTTTGTTTTGATGAATAGAATATCTTCTTAACAATAATTAAAATTTGCAATTTAAGTGAGTTAATAATTAATAGTCCAAGAGCCGTCATCGAATTTTTCGAGTATATGTGTATAAACAAAAAATGAATATTCGAGGGTTCATATATAGGTGTATGCATAGTTATTATAGTTAGGTTAAAAGTGTAGGCGGTGGGCTTAAAATAAATATTTTTCCAATTTGTTTCCTAAAGAAATTTAATCCATTTAATTAAATTAAAAAAGAAAATATATACATATGTATTATCAACTTAATTAAAATCAAAAACTTAAAACTTGTGACACACACATACGAAGGCTGATGGCTTGGCTTTTTTGTTTATGCTTTCATATTAACAATTAAACCAATTGTCAGATTACAATTTATCAATCGTCATTCTTATTATGTTGTCTTTGCAATTTTATATCGTGATGGCATACAGGTTTTAACAAATTTACCAAATTTTAGAAATTTGATCCCAAAATAGTTCCGAATACAAAAACCAATTGCTATTGGACCCCTTGTTTTTTTTTTTCAAAAAATTGCGTTTAACAAGGGACCGGGTTAGAATTTTATACATATTTAAAAATAATGTATATATAGGGTGTCCGGAAATCACCGGATTAGAAGAAAACCATATGAGTTCCAGAGGACATTTCAAGTCGAAAAACTTAATAGGTATAATTTTCTCGTTTTCGCTTCGTTTTCGTCTTATAACGGTTTTTATGATTTTTATTTTTTTTTTCTTTGACTGGTCTAACTTTGCCAAACTACAACCGATTTTTGAAAATTTTTTTTAATAATTTTAAATGTATTTTTAGTAAAACAAAAATGTTAGGTTTTTTTAAGAACACATGTTGAGCTTTCACAATACTAAAAAAAATTATAATTTCTAACTGTTTTTGTTAATTGTTTAAATGTTAGAGTTTGGCAAAGTTAGAGCCAGTCAAAGCAACAAAGAATAAAAATCATAAAAACCAAAGTTGAAAACGAAGCGAAAACGAGAAAATTACTTCTTAAGTTTTTCGACTTGAAATGACCTCAGGAACTCATGGTTTCCTACTGAGGCGGTGATTTCGGGATAACCTGTATATGTACAGAGTCATTCATTTCGTGGTTTCAAGTTAGTATAGCGCTGGAATTTGACACCTGTCAAACTTAGCTGTCATTTGAAGTGTCATAATATTAGTTGAATGTTTGCCATTTACGATCATGGTTAAAAAGCGTTAAAATTATTAAAACTTACTACAAAAGTTGTGATTCAAACAGAGCCACTTTTCGCGCATTACGTGGTGATTATGCTCGTCATAATCGATCGAATACGCAAGAAATCGGTAAAATTTTGAAGAAATACAAAGAGAGTGAAAGCGTTACTGATGTCGTAAGGCCTGTGCAATGTGCATCCTCGTAGTGCACATTCAGTCGAAAATATTGCTGCAGCAAGTGCAAGTGTTGCTGAAGATCCGAATTTATCGATTTCCCGTACACCTTACTATAGTGTATTTTGTATTATACTTATAAAATTCAAATAACGCAACAATTGAAGCCTGCTGCCCATTCACAACGCCGCGCCGTAAATACGCTTCTTGGGTGCTGGAACAACAGACAATAAACACCGATTTGTCGAACGACATTTTCTTCAGCGATGAGGCACATTTCTCACTCGGTGGATATGTAAACAAATAAAATTGACGCATACGGGGCTCAGAAAAAACACAAGTGACAAGGTGCCGTTGCATCCAGACAAAGTGACTGTATGGTGTGCTCTATGGTCGAAAGGTGTCATTG
Source organism: Epistrophe grossulariae (assembly GCA_929447395.1). Taxonomy (NCBI): domain Eukaryota; kingdom Metazoa; phylum Arthropoda; class Insecta; order Diptera; family Syrphidae; genus Epistrophe; species Epistrophe grossulariae. The sequence goes on along the minus strand of OV839568.1, from coordinate 34,392,663 downwards.
GTCCGTATTTCTTCGAAGATGCCATTGGGTAGATGGTTACAGTCAATTCATAGCGATATGGTCGAATGATAGCTGATTTTTGTTGGCCGACGATTGAAGATCATGACTTGGACGATATGTGGGGCAACAAGCCACACAACACGACCAATTATGGCTTTATTGCGTGAGAAGTTTCCTGGTCGCGTAATTTCACGTAATTGGCCACCAAGATCATGCGATTTGAAACCGCTAGATTTTTTCTGTGGGGCTACGCAACGTGAATAGTTCCCGAACTCTAGACGCATTAAAAACTCAAACATTACTCAAGTTATGGCCGAGATACCGCCAAAATTGTGCGAAAAAGTGGTTAAAAATTACCTCAAAAGAATCGCATACTGTGAATATTTCCGAGGCGGCCATTTGAATGATATTGTTTTTCACACTTAACTTAATGATAAAGTCCAAATTTTATAATGAATCAAAATTTTCATCAAAAATGTATCTGTGTGTGGGTTTTATTTAGCTTTACTTTCGAAACTATTCTATTCTTTTGCTTTAAAAAAATTATGTGCTTCATTATCTCTATTTCCGTATAAGAATCAGAAACTAAATTGAGATGTCCAAAGGAATACCCACTCATGTTTAACAAGAAATAAGATGGCAAAGATAAAATAATACAAAAACAAAAAAACACATATCAGAAGCCAAAATGCTCAATCAGCGATGCGCATTAAATTAGCAAATTATATGTCTGATTAAATTCGATAAGGAGCTTGATTGCTGAAGCTGGAAAAAAATTCGGAAGACTTTTATAAAGTAAAGTTTACAAACCACTCAATTTTCCCTTGGCTATAATATGTAGGTCTTCTCCAATATTTCATGGTTGGTAAGCAGCAAAAAAAAAAAACTGAGCAGTCAATTATACAAATAAGTCGAAACAATAAATTCACTTATCGCCTGAATCGGCAAATCGTCAACTACATACATATATACTTATACTCACTGTGTGGAGAAGGCGTCCCCTCAAAAAAAAAACCCAAAAATAAAACAACTTCTCTGTATGTATAAACATTTTATATAAAATCAGTTTTAAAACAATGAGGCCCCCCACAAAAAAAAAATGCAAAAAAAAAAAAATACATGCGAAAACCTCTCATTCAGTACTTGATTGAAATATGTGCGAGAGAAAGACATGGCATCCGTTCTGCATGGTGGTGGTTTCAAAGTTGACTCAAGTAATTGAGTGATTTAGCTCTTTGCTGAACTTGGATTAAGCCAGAGTTTTGGTGGCCCAATTACGTATAAACGGATACGAGATTTATGTTAAAGTTAATTGGCAGATGATAATCGATGATCGCAATCATCTATACAAGATTTATAATACTTATAAGTTTTTTTGAGGAAGTTGTATATGGTTAAATATTTAAAAGAGAGAGAGAGATAGAGACCATAATAATATATGTACCTATATGTACCGTTAAAAAAGATTGCACATGATGTGTAAAGGTAGTGTTTATTTTTTAATAAGCAGTTTTTGTAACTTTAATTTAGTTTTTCAATTATTTTCTCTCGATAAATACGTAATACCTTAAAAAAATACATTTGTATTTGTATAGGTACATAGTTCACGTATTTAAAGTTTCAATAGTTAAAAAAATTCAGAGCTACAAAAAGTGTGAGTGCCGGGACTCACGGTTAAGACGTGTAAACATACGTAACGTAACGTGAATCACAATCACAGAATCACAATCACGATCACAAGATACGTTACGTTTTTTTCACCCTACCGCCAGTTTAGATGTATACACATCAAAAATTGGATTTTTATGTCCACATTTTTTAAAGTCATTGGGTCATACCAAAAACGAAGAGATTTCTGGCTTTCCAAAAAGGTATAGTATGGCATTGTCAGTTGTTTAATTTTTTTTTCTGTTTTAAGTCAGTTTTTAAGAAAATTGCCACTCCTAAACGGAGGGAATAGATCCCCCCCCCCTCCCATACCACTTTTTTCTTGTCTTAACTCAACCTACTCGCTCTAGCTTTTTGGTGCACCTTATACCGATCACCCTGTATAACAAACCCAACATGGTATGACTTAAATATTTAAGTAGACCCTAACTTTACTAACGAATTTTATACATGGTACGGACTCTCAAATATGAAACATGTGATGTATGTTCATTACTTATAGTCTATACCATTAGGGTTTATTATACTTGAATATTTAAGTCGTCTTTAAATTTGGTTATTGTTATAAGGCCCATTCTGTATATTATCAAAAAAATAAATAAAAAAAACAAATAAATACATATAACTGTATTGTGAAATATTCCCTTTCAAATTTTTAAGTTGAATATTCTTTTAGTTTAATTTGTTGTTTAAGAAAAAAATAATTAAATAAAAGTGTACCACGTTTTTTGCATATATAAATATTTGTATATAATGTTTTATGAAGAAACATGTTTACCCAGACTATGAATTGGCTCAATGTCTGCACTGGACCCTATATACCTCAGGCAATCAAAAAAAAAATAAAGTTTAATTTAATATTTGTTCATCATATTATTAAATCTGTTTGAATTTGAACATTATTATTTCCAATACACTTTCAAACAGCCTAAGGAAATTTTCGAAATAGAGTTATCAAATATTATATATTCACCATATCCCCTTATTGAGCAAATATGTATGTAGGTATACCTACTACATATATATACATCAATTCTCAATAAGCAAACACAGCCTCTGTTCCTTAAAGGCATATACATATGCCATAATTCACATTTGGCGATTTCACGATTTAATATAATTTTTGGCACCTCTGGGTGTCATAATTAACACTTCAACAGGAGGCGTGGATTTACCTTATATAAGATGCAAAAACGATTTTCATTCATTCAACAACACTAAACAAAATATCTAAGCGATAAAATAAACTTGAGGTGCCTTTTTTTTAGCGTGGGTTATATAAATGAAATGGTTAAATCCAATCGAAGGATGATGCTCATATAGCTATGCTCATGATCATCAAGCTTATATTGAGTTAAGGTGTTATAGGTGTAAATATTTGGTTTGAAAAAATCTACACATAAAATTGCCTAGAGGTTTTTGGTTTCTGAGGTTTCTGAATTGGTGATTTGTTCAGAAGATATTAATTTAAAAAATATGTATTATGTTTTATCAAATAAAATTTGATCAAATGTTGAAAGAATTTAAGTGCCATGGCAGTTGGAGTACAGTCGACTCTCCCTAAGTCGTACTCTCTCTAAGTCGAATTTCTCTCTAACTCGAACTTTTTCGCCATATTTTATCATTCTCTTCAATTTTCCATACAAAAACCATTCTCTAAGTCGAACTCCCTCTAAGTCGAACTCTCTCTAACTCGAACACATTTTCTCGATATTTGGCATCTTTGTTCACCCCTTAAGTCGAATTTTGTTTAGAACAAAACAAAATAAAAAAACATTACCCCTTCGGAATTCGTATTTGGGTATAGTATAAGCTACGAACCATAAAAACCTTAATACATATATGTATATAAATAAATATATGTGTAGCATCGCGTGTACCATCATCATCAGCTCTTCGCGTTTCTTCCTATTCATTACCTTGGTACCTCTATAAAAAGATAAAGTTTTTAAAAAGTTACAACGCAAAAACAAAAAACAGATTGTTATCCTTGTCTTTGTGTTGTTGGTTGCTTTATATACATATATTAACCTTTATTTATTAAATAAAAAAATGTTTCTCTCTATAACTCGAATTTTTCCAAAAGTCTCTCTTCCAAAACTCTCTCTAAAATTCGACTCAGGGAGAGTCGACTGTATATAGTTTATCTCAACGTATTACAGTAAAACCCTCATATATGATCGTACAAATGTGGCAGCTAAAAAATAAGGGTCGTTTTGGAGAAAAAATAATAATTTTCGTACCAGATTTTCAGCAAATGTATGATAGGTACCGTTATTTAGGTAATAAGAAAAATCTGTATTTATTATCTGCTTGATGCATAGTTTAATAAAAATCGTTAAATGTAAAAGATTAGTTTTGTATGACGATTTTCAAATCCATTTCTATACTTCTATATCATGGAACTTTGCAGAAAGAGAGATTTTGGGTACACTTATTCGAAATTGACAAATTTAATATAGCTGTTGAGTATTATCAAAAATTTGCTGTTTGAGTAGTTTGGATGCTCTGAAATTTCATTGAGGAATTATTTTCATAGCAAACAGCTATAAATCAACTATACAAAAAACCGAAAACAAGAATGTTAAATTAAATTGAAGAGAAAAAATTCTTTATTTACTACAACAAAAGTTTTCGATACAATAAATAAAACTAAAACTTTATTAAAAAAATATGTGCACGACTGGGTCGCACGAACTTGCTCTTATGTGCGATCACACTGTGTTTTCAAAGTTTAAGTACCTATACCTATTATGTCAAAAACTATATTTATTTTATAAAAGAAATAAATTAGTTATGAGAGCCTGCTTAAAACGTAGTTAAGTTTAAGGTATAGTATTATGCGAGTATAGGTACATTTATTTATGAACAATATAGCACCGTATTGCAAATATGCATGGAACTTAGAGTTAGACTGAAAAATAGTAAAAAAAATATGTAATTAAACACAAATTGATTAAACAACCTCTGAAATGGTTTCGAAACCAATGCGATGTACATCATCCGATTACTTAAGGAAACCTCAATTTATGAGACAAAAATTGAAAACCGTTGAAGCGGAAAATTAAAAAAAAAAAAACGTTACGCAATTTTGTAGTCTTTATTAATGCGGAGTTAAAAAATTTATTAAAAACAAAATATCTACTACCCATTTCCGCAATATGGAACTTTCAAAAAATAATGTTCAAATTTTTTTTTAAATCAATAATTTATTCTTTGAACATTTTGGTATGCAATATTATTAGAACTTATATGGAGCTTTTGTGCAAAAATCATTAAAATCAGTTCAACTGATAATGAGATAATCGAAAATCGAAAAAAATTGTTCTATTTTTAAACGATAGATATTTTTTTTCAATAATATGGTAGATGGTACAGATATTAGTTCACACAAAAATTTTAATTGAAATCGTAGAAGCCGTTCTTAAGAAAAATGAGATTTTCAATACCGGTTTTTAAACATTTGTGTAGGGGAGGTACCTTAAAAATCTGCTAGATAATTTAAAAAAACTGCTGGGTGCCAAGTTTAATAAAAATTGACTGAGTCATTTTCGAATTATAAAGTTCTCAAAAAAAAATTTTGAAACTTTTTTAAAAATCCAAAAAAATTTGTTTGAGCATTTTGGTAGGTATCTATACAAAACTTTTAAAACTTTTTCAAAAATTCTCCATACAAAAATTGAACAATATCAGTTGAACTGTTTTTGAGAAAAAAATTAAAAATCAAAAAAATGGTTCTATGGGAGGTACCATTTTTAACCATTTTTTGGAAATTTCTTTTCATAAAATGGTTGCCTTTTTGTTACTGATTTTTTTAAGTTTTTGCTAAGAAAATTTGTACGGCAGGTACCCTTATTTTTGGTATTAAGAAAAATGAAAAAAATGTGTGGGGGGAACGCCCAAAAAACGCTAGGAACCAATTTTGAAGAAAATCGACCGACCCGTTTAGGCTGTAGCCGAAAGGACAGACATTACCTTTGTATTATCACAAGTAAAAATAAGATAGCATTGAATGATAAGAAATACCCCATTATCAAAAGTTAACAAAGATCAAATAAAATAAATTTCACTTTTTTCACAAATTTTCAGTAACGATATCAAAACCTGACATTACATTACCTACCATATAATTTTAATATTTAGCAACATTATAATATTTTGGAACATGACTATTTTTAGGTTATAGTTCAAAAATTAAATTGAACGCAAGTTCGAACTTATTATGATTTTGGTCAAAAAAACTCATATATGTAACTATCTTCCTTCGACAAGAAGTCATAATTTAAATTCTAGCCAACCAATTTTTATATAAAAAAAATTGATTTAATTTATTACTATCCCTCTGGCATATTGACAAAATATTCACGCGTCTGAAATTCCATCAATAATTCATGATGACCATTTTGATGATGTCTTTTGCAAAAACCATAACCAACCTCATATATAACCTAAAATGTTCGTTTTCTTCCAATACATGGTGATTAAAGTAGATCTCGGCACTGCCTTTTTTATATAAGATATTCTATTGGAATTATTTTTTATTTTTTTTTTTATATTTATATTTTTGTTTTTTGTTTAGTCCAATTATAAATTTCTTCTTCAAACCATCACTGGACTAAAATTCGTATAATAAATCTTTTTCGTTTGTGTAGGACCCGTCTAAATTTGGTGGGAATTAATGAATTCCTGAAAAATATTATCATTTGATTAGGTTGGCGACATCTCTATTCTTTTGCGGTTGTCAAATTGATTGATTGGTTCCTGCATGATGTTTGGAGATTAGAATTTTTTTGTTGATTATATGAATTTTGGAAAAGATGCGACATCGAAAAAAGTAGACTTGTTATTGGAGCGTGATTTGAACACAAAATTAAGTCAAGAAGTAAAAACAATATGGTTGAGTGTTTTAGTGAGAATATAATATGTCTACGCTCTTTCCTGGTAACGATAAGCTTATAAAATTTCATATGGACCCCAGCCCAAAAATTGCTTACCTATAACAAGATGTGTACAATTTTATTTTTAAACTTGATCTATCTTAAGGATACGGTTAAAAGCCGTCTGCCTCAAGAACTATCAATTTGAGTACCTACATTTTTGTTTTTGTTTTTTTTTTACTAAATTATGTACTTTCAATAGGACTTAATAATTAGCATTAATTTTATTGAACTATTAGTTTTTTTTATTGTTTTCATAATCATTACTTAAGTTGATATGCCAAGAGCTTAAAAGTCTTCGTCTATTATTCTTCTCTGGTAATTTAATGCAGTTTTGCATTATCTTTGAATAGCGTCCCAATTATGTCCATTTAGGCTACCTAACTTTGATTTCTTCGACCGTCATATTAGACTTCGAAAAGCAGCTCTTTTTATATGTATATCTTTGAAAGCAGGGCATACCAATGTTGCCGCTGAAAAATTTGAAAACTTTTTTTGGAGTAATTTAAACTTTTTTATTAAAAATAAAATTAACCAATGCAAAAAATCAGTTTTTCACACCTTTGTAGTCAGTTCTCAGTTGGTGCTACATACTTAAAGTAAAATGCGGAAGAATATAATGCGTTGCATACCCGTCAAGCATTTTGCGACCTATCGAAAATGAAGACATGTAAACAAAAATACTTTGCGAACACAACCACAGAAATAAAGAGTTTACATATATTATGTTAAAGTGGCAAAACCATTTTATTGGTACTTGTTTTGCTGTGGCTAAATCAAAGGGCACGGTAGTGCGCAGCCAAGTTCTGGCACTACACCCTTTTTATACAGGAACAAACTCAGGAACAAACTCTAACTTCAGTACCAATAAAGTCAGGAACTTCAAATTCGGAATATTTGGTTGCCTAGCCAAGCACAAGCACCGCATCAAATTTCATCTCCTTAGCTTAGGTGGTTACCGAGATATAAGACGTCAAAAATCGCAAAAACCGTAACTGACTGACTGACTGATTGACTGACTGACTCACTCACTCACTCACTGACAGATCATCAAAATTATGAAGCACTTCCCGACACCGCAGAATCTTGTTATTATCGCACAACGGTAGGTCTTGTGGTGCATACAAAGCAAAAAAATCGAAAATTTGAGGTTTTCCATTCACGGGGAGTGGTATCCGCCTACTTTCTCAGAATTGCAATCAATTAAATGGAGCACTTCCGATTGTTGTAAAATGATGAAATTTGGTAGAGCGATAGGGCTTAAAATGCATACAAAGAAAAAAATAGAATATTTGATTTTTACACTCAGGGGGCGTGGTATCCGCCCCTCAGAATAGTTATCAAGGAGCATTTCCAATTTGCTGTAGAATGATGAAATTGGGTACAGCGGTTGGGCTTGAAGTGCATAAAAAGAAACAAATTTAATATTTTAGGTTTTTCATTCAAGGGGCGTGGTATCCGCCTACTTTCTCAAAACTGCGGCCAATTAAATGGAGCACTTCCGATTGTTGTAGAATGATGAAATTTGGTAGAACGGTAGGGCTTAAAGTGCCTACAAAGAAAACAATAGAATACTTGAGGTTTTCAATTCAGGGGGCGAGGTATCCGCCCACTTTCACAGAATGTTTATCAATTATATAAAGCACTTCTGATTGTTGTAGAATTATATTAGTAGGTATCTTACCAGGTATTACCTGACAAAAATAAAAATCTTTGCAAAAAGGAGTGAGATCACAACAAAAAAGATAAATGTTAAAAAAACAGCCAAGTTCTTCTATTTAAAAATCTGTATATTAAACAACTCAGCCATGAAAAGTAGTGAGATCTTAAAGTTTGCCAAGTTCTAACTTTATGAAGGTTTAATATCAAATATTTTAAGAAGAGTAATATTGAAACACCACCAAGTTATGAAAGAAATTTATTATTTAATGATTACTGACTAAAATTTGGGGGTTCACATTGTTAAGTTTTCAAAACGTTTTGAATTGTGAGTAATTAAAAGAAAACTTGCCAAGTGAACCCCAAATTTTAGTCAGTATAAATCATTAAATAATAAATTTCTCTCATCTGTGGGAGCATCTCTACTCTTGCTCTAAAAATATTGTAAATAATTTGAGTACTGTGAAAGTCCCTTGAATTGGTTGTTAGAACCAGATTGAAATTCCAATGGCCATGTAAGTGACTCCATGTTTGGGCAAATTTCTCCACATTGATCTTATTGTACTTTAAGCTGGAGAAAGTTTTCCATTAAGATGAGTTTCGATAGGTGAATATCACTTCTAAATACTTATACTTATTCTTTAACTTGATACTTCAATTGATTTCCTCTTTTATACCCATTTTTTGCTCTAGACATTCTTCTTCCCTATCTCATAGAAAAATGATCGATTAAACACAACGTTAAACTCGGTTAAGTTGAATAACAAACATTATTAATATACAAACTGCAAACTCATTAGGTTAAGTTATACGAGTCAACTCGATTAAAAGAAATTATTTAGATATGCACACTGATTCGGTTAAAGTGTACTAAATTTTATTAAACTACTTCTGGGTAGTTTGTTCGGTTTCAATAACCAATTAAGTTAGTTAATGAAACACATTAAATCGCTCATAGTAACCAATCTACCCAGAGATGTGAGAAATTAACTAAATATTATTATGTATTTGATTTAAGCAGGTTAGCTCGTTTAACATAAACGATATTCAATATTCCGAATCCTAACCGAGTTTCTCCATTAATATAACCTTTTTAGATTTTTATTTTAAACAATTTATTTTAATCGAGTCGCCTACATTAGAATTAACATAGTGAACTCTGTAATTTTTACCCTTGACTACCTTATATTTCACACATTATTTTTCTGCGTGTTTGAACGTGCCTTAAGGCTTAAAATAAGAAGTTTTAAAAATTTATTTCCCCAAATGGTTAACGTCAAACCAGTTAAACAAAACAGCTCAAAGAACAGTTCTTTCAAGTTAAGAACAAATTTATTTCTTCCTTAAAATTATGTAAGAATCTCGATAATATTGTTTCCACTATTTCTTATCATTTTTATCCTGATGTAACCTACATAATAAATATATTTTTTTGAAATGGATTCTTTCATAAAAATATAATAATATAATCAAAGTTACTCGAATAGAAAAGTGAACATCTGCCTATAATTTCGAAAGTAGGGATTAAGGAAAATCCCCATTCATTCGTTCGTCTGCGGATATTACTCTAGAATTGAATGAACCGAAACCTATAAGCAATCCATTGCTCTTTCGATTCATTTTAACCCTATCGATGCACAATCAAAGTACCTTCCTACTATACACTCTATATATAAGCAGGTGCCATAATATCGCGACACAGTTCAACTGAACAACAAGAAAAAATGGTAGCATAAAAAGATATAAATATACAACTCGTGATGTATTTTGATCGACAAAAGTGATAAAAGTTGTAGGCGTGCGTTTTAAAAGGTGTAAGTGGAATCAAAAGGCCTCTGATGCGAACTATACATGACTAGAATTTACTATTTTTTTTTATAGCGACAACCGATGACGGTGATAGATGTCCGTGCGCTCTCTATATGGTATAAGAGCGCCAAAATATATGCGCATCTGCTTCTTCTCACCTTGTCCATGTGTAAATATGCGAGGGAATGTGTGGTTTCAGAGTGTCATCGTAGTAGGTATAGTCATTATGCCAATCCACATCTAGGATCTTCCCCATACTTAACTATTCGAATGATATAAATTCTGGATATTATTCATTGTAGGTATTTTCCGTCATGCGGAAGTATCACTCTATAAGCAGAACTCACTTCCTTATCAATATAAATATATGTTATAGTTCTTGGAGTTCCTTTGGTGGCCTACCTTTATGTGGAGTCCTCCTTTTTCTAGGCATATATAGGCATTTTGCATGCTGCATACGTTTTGTGTTTGAACAGCTTTTCTCGAAAATGTCGACTCGTGCCTATAAACTATAAGTTAACTTGCTCTATAAAGGTGATATAGGTTCCCTATATAACTAGTGTGTGGAGGTTTTTATTTTAACCTTTGTTTACAGTTGTGTTCACTTAAATCTACATCTTGTTGACATTGTAGATATACTACACTACCTACTATTTATATAGATTGAAAAATTAAAAATTGTCACGAACATATTTACGGAAGTTCTTTTCAAGTGATATAGAAACGAACAAGAAACAAACAAGAAGTATGTACATAGAATTTTCGAAACAACTTACTTAAGGTATAAACTTAAAATTTGAAGATGTTATGTGGTGTGATAAAAAACAATTTACTATCACTGGCGATGGATTTCTCGGAAGTGATTTATCTACTTGGTCAGACAGTAAGAAGTATGAGAAGAAACATCTCAATATTACAACACTTTTACTCTCAAGAAGAACTCTCGGTAGAAATAAAGAATTCACCAACATTTTAAACAATATGCATCGAAATGCTAGAACATATGCAGATTTGTTTAAAATAAAAACAATGGTCGCATAGAAAAGGGTTCTGTTTCCTCGGTTAAAGCGGGAGAAACAATTTTCTAAAAACGGGAATGGTACCTACGGATTGTTCGATTTTATTTAAACTATGGTACTTAGTCTTTTACGGTTATTTCGCTTGACAGGTTTAAAAGAAATCAATTAATTTTAAATGGAAAAATGGTTATTATTGACACTGTTTAAAGAACCATTTTTTATTTTCCCTTTTTTCGTCAACTATTCGACTGACTGATTTGATCAAATTTTTATGCAGAAGTTTCTAGAAAGTATAGAAGTAGATTATGGGGTAATGGTTATTGCGTATATATGACTGTTAGGCCGAAGGTCTTGAATTTGATTCACAGAACAGAATTTTTTCACGGATCCTGCCTATCGCGAGGAATTTAAAAACTGTCCAAGATCTCTTGTCATGAAAATGTGCCTTTCGGATTCGAAAGAAAATTGTAGGTTCCCTAACAAAGAAATAGTTTAGAATAAGTTATTAATCTTAATTAATAAATTGAAAATTTATTTTATTTTGATTTTTAATTTTAAATACTTAATTTCACAATTTAAAATTATAAAATTATATAAATCTTATACTTGTGACGCGTTTCGGAGTGTAACTCCATCTTCGGGCGAACAACTACTTTACGATGGTTTTGTTTAATTAGAGCCTTGTTGTCTCATATTGACTTGTTGTGTTATTAGTGAAGATCATGTTGTCAATTGTTCTATCTATATTGAAGTCGAATTGATGTTTCAAATATTGTCTTTAATCAATTTATTGTTTAATATTTTTTCTTGCCCTTTTTCTTTAAGCTTTGAAAATTTAGTATTTCGCTGTCGCGTTTAACATTTTACATTTTTTGCAAATGTGTAGTAGTTTGGAGTTGTTATAATCACTACTCCCTATGCCCTGGTTCAACACCACCTGGCGCACAACCAAATTTATTTTATTTTACTTTTCTAGAAAGTATAAATATGTCTAGGTAGCTATACATATACAATATACAAATATAATTTTGTTAATTTAACAGCCCTATTCTGGCAAACCTCACTGATACCTCACAAGTCACAACAACCTCACAAGGAAAGTTAAAATCGATTTTGTGAGGTTTTCGTACCCTCACAACTGTGAGCCACACAAAAACTATCAAAATTGTGATCTCCTTTTGAGAACATCACAACAACCTCACAAGAAATCAACCTCACATAGGCTTGTGACTTGTGAGTTGTGAGCCCTCACAACGCCAGAATAGCCCTGTAAATTAAAACAAATTATTTTTTAGTTTCAAAACATAGAAAAAATTATTTTTTTGATAACTTTAAAACTCGATTACCCACTACTTGATCGATTTTTATTTAAATTTGTAGCAAGCGTTTTTTTTTTAAACAAAAATAACGGTCCCTACTATATACCTACAATCCGTTAAAAAATAGGTAGGTAAGCAAAATATCGTTTTCTCGAAAACGACTGCTGCGATTTTGAAAAAAATTTTCTATGTGCTTATATACCTTATTCTGTTCTTAAGAATATTAATTGTTAAATTTGATGAAAAAAATAAAGAATCTCGATCTATCTATACTATTTTACAGGACAAATTTAACACTATGAAAGTTTAATATTCGATATGGGAGCGGGTCGAAATTCTGGTTTTAAAATTTTGCTTTTTTTCGTGCATTAAAATTAATGAACCTGTTCATTCAAATTAATGAACCCGTTCATTAAAATTAAAATTAATGAACCTGTGTATTAAAATTAATGAACCCGTTCATTCAAATTAGTGAACCCGTTCATTCAAATTAGTGAACCCGTTCATTAAAATTAATGAACCCGTTCATTAAAATTAGTGAACCCGTTCATTAAAATTAGTGAACCCGTTCATTAAAATTAATGAACCTGTTCATTCAAATTAATGAACCCGTTCATTAAAAGTTTTCCAATATAAAATGCTTCAATTATTTAACTGTTCTTTCGATATTTTTGAACGTTTCGCCAAATTTTCTTTATTTACTTAAGTTAAATTAAATTCTCATTTTCTCTCTTTTTTCTCAGTTATTTACTTTTTTACCTCTTCTTTTCCATTTTTACGAGTTTTTTACGTTTTGTACGGGATTTTTACGTTTTTTACACTTATTTACGCGTTTTTTTTATTACTTTTACGTAGAAAAGGTAAAAAAATAGTTTTTTACATAGATTTGAACAACACTGTTACCTACACATTCTTCTTTTTTCTCGATTTATTTTTTTGTTTGTTTTTGTTTTGCTTTTGTTTCCTAGTCCACAAGAAATTAATTACTATTTCATACATCTTTAATGTTGTAATAATCATTCAATGTAAATATTTGTAAATTCTGTTGTTTAAACTGGTTCTACACTTAACGCCATTAACTGAGCGAACTGGGAAAATTGTCTTATAAAACAAATAAATGTTACGACTCAGAAAGACGACACTCGGCCATTTCTTCATAATAAAAAAAAAATTGCTGCATTTTAAAAGATATTTTTGCCAAAAATGTATATATCCACTGCGTTTCATTTAGAAAATTTATTACGATTTTCAAAATAAAATTGAATTAGTGAATTATGGCTCGTAGTCATAATCAAAAACACTTAATAACTTCAACACAATTTCCTTTTTGTTAACCAATAATTCATAGATCTGGGTGTTAGTTATATTAAATGTCACCATGACAACAAATTAAATAACCTCAACTCAGCAGGGCATCAAAACTGCTTAAAATAATATTATGTATCATGTAATTTCATTGTAAGTCATAAATCAGAATTAAGGCCACTTTCATATGAATTGACATATCTTGTTGAATTGGCAATAAAATTATTAATATGCGACTTAATTTTATCGGACAAGCTATAAGCTCGTAATTACACAATAAAAACCTCACTTAAACTTTCTCTTCCAATTATAATCATTAAAAATTATGAGCTTCCTTATACATAGCGAGGAATATACATTTCCCACAGGACCAATGCTTGGTCAGTTGGTTGGTCAGGAAACCCTAATATTAACATAAGTTAATGTCAAAATTTAAATTTATGAAACCACCAACAGTCCATTTTTGTTGCCAATGCCAAGAAACCTCAGTTCTGAAACAATTCAATTAAAATGACTTAATACACCATCGCGGTCACCAGCACATTGCGATTGCGACTTGCGAGCGATGTCCCCCAGCACAACTACTCATATAATAAATGCTGAGGGTGACCGCTTTGGTTGACTGCAGTTCATGGATGGCCGGTTCGGCTCGGCTCGGCTTGGACAAACAAATCTTAAATGATCGCAAATTTATCGCTGTGTCTGCGTGTATATCGGCGGAATGGAAATCTGAGGAGGCATCGACTTTATACTGAATCCACGGATGCATAAATCCACCACCACCGATTCTTCTTACATGAACTTCCCAATTATCTCAAAAATGTATTTTTACTTAACCACCGCTTCTCTCTCTGGTATCACAAAAGTATGGGTAGGAATACCTATACTCCTAATGCAAATATAGGAAGCTCGGAGTTAGCAATGAAGCCCTGCTGAGCACAAGAACAAGCAGAGACCTCTAGTGGTATGGAGCTAGTTTTTTTATTTTCTTTATTCTGCTTGTATCCCCAATTATTCCTTTATCATATTTTATATAAATATCTGGCATACCTTTCCCATCCCGCACCCTCGACAGATAAATTGAGTCACATTCATAAATAACATGACATTAAATGAAGACATAATCGGGCGGCAAACATTGCGACGACGACGACCGCGACGCACGGTTACCAAGGAACCACCAGCCAGCAGCACTGTACATACGAATGGAATCAATCAGGGATGGAGGATTTAGTGGGATTAAAGCGCCTCTCATTCATCGTCGTCCGTCTGTTGATCCCAGTCCTTGCGGACGAGACTGACTATATACACAACCATACGACAACTGCAGCGACAACGATGAAGACGACAAGAACGTCCGAGAAGATGATGATGTCTCATTTACCTATATCCAAACCGGAAAATGTCATCAGGAGCCATCATAAAACCATCTCGCTGATGCGCCTGCCGCATCATAAGCTAGCTATGGTGGGGAGCGCTCCAATCTCCATTTGCCCCAAGGGAACATTAAGCTTGGAACGTAGGTTTTTCATAATAATTGTATCTTGGTATATCGTCATGCATACATATATGTGGAAGCAATGCGCGAGGTCACTATGACGATGTTTACACACATCATATTGAGTATTCCATTCGTTTCCATATCTTGATGATGCTTGTTACTCATCGGACTTAAGACAGCATCTCGAAGCCTAATTGACGTTTGTATATGATTGGCGTTATGGTAATTCCGCGCGTTTTTGAATGGAATGGACGCATTCGTTATCCGCTACAGAATCTCTATATATGAAGATATTGTTTTGACATAACTAATTAAATTCATTTGATTGATTGATATTGGGAATTATCAAAATAAAAAAAAAAATACATACATATTTAGAAATTATGTATAGGTATGTGGTTTTCTAGTGGAGTCCGAGGGGTTGTTTTACATCCACTTTAAATAAATAAATCCAGTTCTTCAAATGCACTGATTTATGTATTTTATTTTCTTCAAAATATCTTCTAATTACTGTTAGAAGTCCAGGGAATGAGAACCCAGAAAACAGGACTTTCAACTTGGGATTTATTTAGGTATAGATGCTAGCTTTGTATTGGTAATAAAATCATAGTCACTCGAGATTTTAATCAGGAATGAAGCGACTTTCTTTTAACTTGATAGTTTGGTTAGTTACTCTTGGTAGAATCTTAAGTACTCCCTCGTGAGGTTTATTTTTTCCCTCTAGAGGGCGCGTCCTCAGGTGGCAGATGGAGGAACGCTCGGCAGAAATGCAGGGTATGTGGGAAATAAAATACCACTCGCGGACCAAAAAAAAACAACTCAAATTATAAGTTCAAATGAACTCAACTCCAAAAGTGCGTTTCGCCCAGGTACGACAGTTGGGCTCATCAGTTATATGCTGTCGTACCCTTCTAAGACGCAAATTATGGTCGATGATTACCGACTGATGAGCCCAACTGTCGTACCTGGGAGAAACGAACTTTTGGAGTTGAGGTCATTTGAACTTATAATTTGAATTATATTCAATCGCTCCACCTAAAAAGAAGTAGTTTTCTTCACCTTCTTTATTAAAAAAAAAAAAAAAAAACTATGTGAAAAAACACAGAAATTAAACCAAATATGGATAGAGCAAATAGGAGAGATAACCTTACAGTGCAGGGAGTCGGATGCCCAGTATACCGGCGCACAGTGGCGCCAATTGACTTTTTTGGTTGCAAAAATCATAGCTCTTAAGTGAATAAAGATATCGCGATAATTTTTGTTTCTACTTAAAGAAAATTTCCAAGGCTATAAAGTTTGTGAATTTTAAGAAAAAATATTTACAGGTTGTTTCAGAATCTTCAGCTGAAATACGACTTTCTTCTCATAGGAAATTAACTTAATATTTTACCTCAAAACTTGTCAGAAGCAAATAACTGAAGTAAAAACAGGGTGTCTTAAAGTCAAACAAAGTCACAGTGGTGCATAAAGTAAACAAACAATAATTTTTTTAAATATTTCTGCTAGTGTATAAAAAGCCTTTTTTATTATTTTGCTGCACTTTAGAGTGAAAATATACTACTTCAGTGGTACATTTTAAGTCAAGGTATAGAGAAAGTATGTAAAATGCTATAAAATAATAAAATTTAAGAAAAATTCTTTACAGGGTGTTCCAGAATTTCATATTAAAAAAAAAAATTGTATCCAAAAAGGTAAAAGTAGTTTTTTACTTTAAAACAAAAATGAAAATGCTAATAATTGCAGTAATTGCAGAATATTTAAATTTAAATTTTGTTTGTGTTGGAAAAAGTTTTTTTTATTATTTAGTGGCACATCAACATAACAAATTATTTCAATAATATATTTTAAGAATAACAGTGGAGAGTAAATAAATTAATAAGTAAAAATAAATAAAAACAAAAAACTAGATTTCTTGGAAACTTTTGTCAAAGTCCGAGGTAATTTCTAGTAAACTAATCATTTCTGGAGAGTATCGTGCTTTGAGGTCTTTTTCAGTTCTTACATGCCTTATCGAAGAAATAAGAGGGTCCGATGAGGCTGCAAGCATGTTAAATAGGTCTTCATTGCATTGTAGCATTGATCAATTTCTGTTTCTTGGTATATGACGAGCACTCCATAATAGATTTCCTTGGCCTTCCTATAGAGTTTTTTGATGTACAACAATCATTCTTCTTTAAAAAATTGACTTTCGTTCTATTGGCTGCATTCCATTTTGACTTAACCTTTACATAAAATGATGACAATTTTTTATCGAAATTATCTATTCCTTCAAGTGACCAATTTTCAACTAAAAGGTTATATTTAGTTTTTACAGCTATGATGAATTCTTCTTCTGTATGCTTTTTATCGAAAAAAAATTCAACTAGATCACTGTAGGAAATTTCCATTTTTAAGTTTTTTTAAACCAAATTGTTTGTTAAAATACAAATACTCGTAGTGTCTATGACTTATCAATTACGTGTTTACTTTATAACTAATCATTTAAACTATTTTTTTTTATATTTATATACCTACTTCTTTTGTCATGATAGTATGTATTTGTACCTAACATTCTTATTGCATTAAATAAAAAGGATAACACAACAGGTACTTGATCTGTCATAAAAATGAAAACTACCTGATCATAAAAAACTATTACCTAAGCCATACCCATGTCCTAATCCTTTAAAATAGAGGTAGTCAAAAAATAAATACATTTTTACATGTAAAAATAATGTTTTTATGACCAGTTGCATTTTTAAGCATATAATAAAAAAAAGCCATAAATGAAAAAAAAATTACCTTTTTTAATAAAATCTCTCTAAACCGCAAACGGGCAAATATGGGCAGCTGATTTTCTTAGTAAATGCTTCAGAAATAGTAAAAGATTAAATTTCCGTTGAGTCTAGACCGAAGCCTCTCGAAGGTTTTTTTATAACCCAACTCAAATTCACAAAATTGAGCCAAAAACAGCTTTTCGAAAATCTTAAAATTTTTCAATAAAAAAAAAAAAAAAAATGGATCAGAATTGTAATGCAAATAGTCCTTTTTATAAGATCAAATAAAAAAAATATAATTTTTGAAGAAAGTTTTTAGATTTTAACACCGAAACTCTGAAACTTTTCATAAAACAAATATTTTTTCTTTGATTTTAAAAATCAGACAACTTTGACTACCTGTATCATTCGAATCCTTCGACCGATTTTAAAATTTCTTTCGGCTTTTGAAGCTTCCACTTATACCTAATCCATTAAAAAAATTAGTTTTGAATTTTAAGCACACGCGAAAATTGAATTTTGCAAGCACTTTTGCAAAAAGGCGCCACAGTGCGGCGTTTGTCAGGGGTGAGCATCCGGGTTCCGGGACGTTGTCATGCAGCGACCGCAAAATTAAGTCTAAAATCAAAACCTCGTGATCGTGGCACACTTGGCTCCCATGGAACAAAAACTACAAGTGAACCCAGAAGAGATCCTTTTAGGAGAGACGCACGGTCACCACTATCTGCAGCAACAACCCCTGAAGGATCGATCAAATTACCGATAAAGAAAATTCCATCAGGAAAGCCTCCAGCAGCCCGGTATATTTTCGAATTGGAAACCCCACAAACAGCTAGCAGCAATGCGGAACAGGATCTGATCGATCTCAATGCTGTAGTAGATTAGCCTCCATTGGTCCCAAGCGAACTTAATACGGCTGACACTTTTTTCGAGGAACTCCAAAAATGCAGATACACAGTAATGAAGATGGTCTGTGCAAAGCAGAAAAATATAAGTTTGGACATCAAATAAGCAGAAAGCTGCAGGGGAGATGGAATTCGCGGACACTGATACTATCAACTTGAAACAAGTCCTTAAGAAGAAGAGAGGCAAAAAGCCCCCAACTAAGGAGTAGGAACAAGAAATTCCTATAAAAGGGCAGAACAGAAGAAAACCAGGCACCGCAAACTCCGACCTGAGGCAATTTTAATCAGGCCAAAAGGAATTGAAAAGTACTGCAGCTTTATGCTGCTATAAATTCGGAAAAAGGTCAACCCTTGCGTTGGTAAGTGATATTCAAAATAATTTTAACCTCTTAAAGAAGAATCAAGAGAGTCCATGAAAATAACCAGCGCCTACGTTATGTAACTCTCGTCTCTCGCATCGATAAAATTGGTCTAGAAACACGTTGGAAAATGGAACAAAATTCATATGATTTGTTTTAATTTTCATCATTTCTCGACTTATTTTGCGATGCGAGAGTTACAGAACATAGGCACAGGGTATTGAAGGGTGTTTTTTATTAAGAAGAGGTGGCTACTATGTCGAACCCAAGAATAAAAAAATTGATAAATAGCCATGTTTTGTTTCGTACTTCCATCTTAGGCTGTGCTCTGTATTTTTCATTTCAGCAACGCACGTGCCTCAAAGATCTGGTAAGACTCTCTTACTGACACACATATTATATGAAAATCCCGATGTTTCCTTTGAAATTTAAATCCTATTTTTCAATACTGTTTACCTAGGTATGTTGAACTATACTCCCTGCTCCATATCCTAATTGAATCTGAATAATCCAGCGTGTAATATGGGATTTAAGTAAATTCTAAGCCTTACCGCAAAGAAAAAAAAATCTTAAACCAGATTAGAGGCGGTTTCGCCAAAGAGGATTACATCATTTTTAAATAAACAACAATTCGTTGTTTTGTATAATCTTTTACTTAAGCCTCTCCCTCCTTAGAGTATTATGGTTTGATAATATAAAAATCTTACTTTTGTCTCAAAATGTTCATTGTTCTATACCTTTACTGTTCACGAAAGATGATTGTGTACGGAACTGAGGCTATACTTCTTTTGATAACAAAGGCGTGTTATCGGATATTAACAAAATCATGTGGTCGGGATATTAAATAATTCCTATTTAAAATGCAAGATAAATAAAACAATGTTAAAATTCAAATATTAAGCTAGGTATATCCATTTCCTACTTCATTTCCGTTTTAAATATGACTTTGTTTTTAAATCCTTTAATAGGTTTAAATAGACAAAACTATAATAAAAAATATCATAAAGTTCTCATATACATACACAAATCTTAATTGCAAGGGACTTCTTTTTGTCTTCTTATAAGATTACGCCATTATATACGGCAATTATAGTCAATTAGACAAAACACCAGTTTATTATCACTGATTTCTTGAGACAAATATATCTTCTAAGAGTGTAATTTCATGTGTCAGAAAATGAAAATTATACATAAAGGGAACAATTTATAAGAAAGCATTTTTTAGTAATTGACGAAACATTGCAGGAAACTTAAAAGATCCATAGAAGAAGATTAAAAATATTAATTCATAAAAATTCTCAATTATTTTTACTTGCAATGCTTACATATCAAATAATTATATTATTGTCAGTAAAGGATTTAGTCAATATTGGTTTATATTTTGTTTAAACCTACATTATACATAATATGTACTTCTGTATTTTTCGCTTGGACAAATACCTACAAAAGTATAGGTCAATTAATACTCCTACCTATATTAAAAACTATAATTTTCCGAAAATATTTAAAAAGAAATACTGAGGGTTTGTTTCACAAAGTCTGATTAAAGTTCCAATTAAGCTACATGGAACTTATTCAACAATTAACAACCTCATTTACGTTTTACAATGTCTGAATACGCAATTAAAGTTCTTAGTATTTTACTGGCCAGACGAAGTGCCGATTAGCAAATTAAACTGCCAATTAAAACATTCAAATCTGTCACTGATCACACACACTTCGATTCAACACACTTCGATTCAAAGCACTTATTTGTTATTATCCAGAGCTCTTGGAATCAATCCTCTCGACACTTTTAAGACGTACAATAAGACGACCGACACTGCAAAATTAACTTTTTGATTTAATAAATAATTTTTCTTTAATATTTGACATCAGTCGAATTTAATTTGTCTGGAAAACTGGAATAACGAAGGAATAGCTAATTGATCATTGTGAAACGAAAAGTTTTTTAATGGGAGGATTTAATTTTAGGATTAATTTAATGTCGGATAACTAATTAGAACTTTACTCAGACATTGTGAAACAAACCCTTAATGAAAAAAAAAATGTATCAATAATTATTTTGTTTGATTGATGATTTTGAAACTAGATTTATTATTTTGAAATTTTAAAGTAACAGAAGTTATTAAAGTTACTTCTCTTTTTGTGCCTATATTTCGACTGATTTTCTCCCAATTTTTTAAACAGGTACTCTTACATATATAGTGAAATTGCGAATGCCAACATTTAAAAAAAAAAACGTTTTTGATTTACAAAAATAAAACAACAAATTATTAATATTATTATTTATTATTCATTACATAAATGTAAAGACTATAATATAAATATTAACAGCTTGAGCGTCTTAGGCTTTCCGCTGAAAGAAACAACAAATACAAATTGCAAATCCACTAAAGTGGATGCATCAATATGTTACAGGCAGATTATATTACTGTAAAACTTCGAAATGTTGAAATTCAAGAATGTTACTGTAAAACTTAGACTTTTGCATCAACAATCGTAATTAATTTTTTATATATAGAATTTTGAAAACATTTTTAGGAAACAAAAATTGGTATCTACGCACTTTTTTTTGGGTTTATTAATGCGGAGTTAACAAATTTATTTAAAAAAAAATCATTTACATATTTTCGAAATATCGAATTTTTAAAATTTTATTTTTAATTTTTTTGTAATCCAAAATATATTTTTTTTTTGAAAATTTTGATATGCAATATTGATCAAACTTAATAGAAGCTCTTGCGTAAGGAAATCATTAAAATCGGTTTAAAAGGTTGTGAGATACTCGAAAACCAGGGGGGTCATTCCGTAAAACGATTGTCGTCAGACGATATCGTTTGAGCGATAGTGATATCTTTATTGGCTTCACGTAAGTCTAAAATCGTCGAAACGCTATCGTCTAAACGTTTGAATTGATTTTGAAGTTTTTAGGTACTGTAGTCCAATAAAAATGCCCATTGAAGAAGTTGGAAAATAACCACTCTGTTCATTGCCTTCGTGTTATTTTGCTCTCGCTTGAAAACAATCCTTATATAAAAAAGGAAGAAAGGATAAAATTGATAATAATAGCCCAATAGTCGGTTATTCCGAAACTCTTCGAATTATTTGCAATACATTAAGTTTTTACACAAAATCGTTTATTGAACAAATATTGGCTTTCTAAAGTTTGTTCAACTGTCACTTGCCTAACGGAGTTTTGGAGTTTTTAATTAATTCTTTTAAAAATAAAAACAAACGGATTCTGTTCTGACAGATTTGAAAGCATTTAACAAACAATAAGTGAGTAAGTAGGGGTTTAGCGTAAAAATTCATAGCTTGGTTCAAATCTTATTTGCTTGATAGATCCCAATCTGTGGATTTTATAGGTAATTGCTATC
The DNA here is from genome assembly GCA_929447395.1 of Epistrophe grossulariae. Taxonomy (NCBI): domain Eukaryota; kingdom Metazoa; phylum Arthropoda; class Insecta; order Diptera; family Syrphidae; genus Epistrophe; species Epistrophe grossulariae. Next base: position 34,370,046 of record OV839568.1, on the reverse strand, counting down.
AGTTTTGTTGTGAATTCTAGAGTTCCACACACTTCCATAATGCAAGTTAAAATAGCAATTTGAGATTGCGTGACAGCCCTATTAAGTACATATTTGAAATTATATTAATTTGTAAAAATATAACGAAAATACAAATAACATTTTAAAATGATTTCCCTTTAGTTTCAAT